>CM075206.1:1146958-1154458 GCA_037577475.1 Chaunax sp. Z400
CTGGCTGGAGAATTTTAACCCCGCCCACTGTTGTTTGATTGGTTTATCTGTCAGATGTGGGCAGGGTTAAATATTTTGTGACTTAAGTAAAACCTTCAGTCTTTATTTGACTTGAACTGAGTGTCGATTTTTTTTTATGTGCAGTTTTTACTGATCTGTAAAATCTTTATTTCTCCCTTTACTTGACAAAAATGAGCCAAACTTTATTAACTGTTCCTGCTTGTAGATGTTTGTCACCATGGAAACGGAGGCTGAGACACTGGTTGATGATTCTTCTTCAGGTTTTAACTTAAGAGAACAAATAGGGTCCAGATTTAAGGATGAGGAAGTCAGATGAAAACATTCTTTAGGGACTATTTAAACGATCTAAAGCTCATGGTCTGAAGTCCATGCATTTAGGGCGTGGCCAACATTTAAACCTTACACCTGTTATTACGACAAACCAGGTGAACGTTTTACTGCATGGAGACAATAACCTGACGACTTTCTAGGAACTTATTGTAAATATTCTTCATCCTCTTGTTGAGTAAAACCCCTTTTCCACAGCCTGATCAAGGCAGGGCTGCTGCTCCTTCACCGGATCTCACTGGTCTGTATAAAAGGTACAAAGGAGGAGTAATGGGGGGTCACTGTTGTTCCTCCCCTGAGCCAGCAGCGGAGGTAGTAACTGCACCGAATCCACATCTGAAGCAAGCCGGTAGGAGAGGACGGGAGGTGACGTGTCGACGGCGTCTTATGTGTGCGACCCACAACCGTGAGATATAAAAAGCAGCTAGTAGCCGTTAGCAGCTAGTAGCAGCTAGCAGCTAACTCAAAGAATAAAATGTCTTCAAATCAGGTTGACAGTGTGAGGTCCAGGAGCTCCTTACGCTCTGAACAGATGATGCTAAACATAAAATAAATGCCATTCTGCTATGCAAGAAGCCACGTCTCTATAGCGTGCTCTACGGTGTAGAGAAGGGACTTTATTGTGGCGGTATCAATTTCAGATCTTTGGATAAAGAAAAGTTTGAAATGTGACAAAAAGTCATCAGTTTATATTCCAGTTTAAATGACGTCATTATTAAATCACTTCGTGTTTCTATCCACAGTTTTACACCAACATCATTTGACTTGTTTCCACTTTGAAACTGAGAATGAAAACACACACACCAAAAATCATGACAGTGACTCTTTAATTAACAATATATTGTTGCTCATTATCACGGTAGTGCATAAAACTACAAATCTAAAATAAGGGTACTTATATGGCAGGATGTGGTTTAAAAAAAATGACCATAAGGACTTGTGTCCACCAAAGTGTTTTTCCCCAGCTCTTCTGAAAACACCCAGCTGGAGGTGCTTTGGAGACGCAGCATTTTTCAGTTGAGGCGCTTTGGTTGCTATGATATGAAATATCTAATTTTGCAGATGGTTTGTTTTATTAACAAATACTGAGTGTAAAAATGGCAGCACGAGGTAGAGGACTTGCTCTGGTCCTGGCTCTGGATGAAGGGAAGGCTGGAGGACGTAGGGAGAGAGGACGGGGTCCCGCCCCTCCTCCACTGTGATTGGACGGCTGTGTAAAAAGTGACCGTGACGAGCGCAGCGTTTCTCTCGGCGACCACAAAAAAATGCCAAACGTGCAGAAAAGACACTCAGCGCCTCGTCACGCTACCAGCGTCTGTAGCATAGCATAAATAGACGACGCTCTCATCGCTAATAATTTAAAAAAAATACTCTGGCCTCAGGAAAAAATACTTTGGTGGACACAGGCCCTAATGATGGATGTGATATTAGAAGAATTAAAGTATTCCTGATAATACGGATAAGGAAGAAAATATAACAGTCAACAATGTTAGCTTAGACCAAAAACAGTAAAAACTCTGAAATAATAAAGAATCTAATATTTATTATTTATGTTTCTAAAGCAGCAGATTCTTCTTTACAACATGACATATGTTCTTATCTCAGGACAATCATTTTACGTTGAAAAAATAAGTTTATGTCGAGCCTAAAACTAATTATCAACCTCGTCGGTACTGAGCTTCCGTAGCTGGACACAGGAATCACACTGAATGTCTGTAAATGTTGTTTTATTGTGTAGCATTTTAGCTTTTAATGTGAAATTAGTGGTGAAGCCACAGTTTGAGAAACGTTTGTAGTTTTAACCTGGAATAAAGCGATTATTTGTGTTTTCTTGTTTGTCATGAGTTTTTCCCTCAGACGTCATTAAGGAAGTATTTTGCGATAGCCTAACGAACACATGCTAATCGTAAAAGCATGAATCTTTCATAAATCTTTAGTTTTATTGAAGCCCAGCTCGGCGTCAGTTGTTGCTCCTCCTTCAGTTGTTTGTACTTTTATAGACATGATTAACAAATATAAAGTATAAAAACTATTTTTTAAATCAAACATCACTTACAGATAATATTTAAGGTGCACCAAAATCCAAACAATCTGTTTGACTTGTTCTGGTTTCCTTCTTTTTAATAGAAGCTAATAAGCTAATGTGGTAACTTCACAGAATATTACTCTTATTCTGTGTTCCTGTGCAAAGGACGCTGACTATTCTTCGTCAGACTTATTCTGCCTTCTTTAAAGGTTGATTCAGAAGCAACTGGACTTCTTAGCTTGAAAACGTGTCACTTCTCATCTGAGAGCCTTCATCATTTCTAAACTGTTGGTACAGTACAGGATATTTATCTTCTGTGAGACGTAAACTACCTTGAGTCGTTAAGTAACCTTTTCTTCCTGGTCCTTCCCAGTCCTATTGTGGGTCGTTGGGGTTGCTGGGACCAGCCGTCTCTCTTATGCATATTGAGCCATTATGTGGGTCGTTGCTAACGACCCTCAGATGGGACGGGTTGGACCTGAGAGCTGAAGCGATGACCTCAGTGACTCGCAGTGACTCTCTGAGAGTCCACAGCTAGAAAATCTGGGATTACAGAAACTATGACATCATAAATATAATAAAATGATGCATTTTGATCACAAAGCACTTCAACATGAGCGGCTGTAGCTCAGCTGGTCGATCATGATCACATTTATTTGTTTGTTAGTTTGTTTGCTGCAGAAATCGATGGCAGCTGTGAACAAAAAACCTGCGATGCTGGAAAATGCTTTTATAAATGTTATTGAGGTTCCTCACATTTTTCAGAGACACCAGTAACCAATCAGCATGGACCTTTTGTTGCTGTGAAAAGTTTGTTCATCACAGCAAACTTTAATAATACTTTTATAAGGAAACCTGAGGACTGATCCCTTTGTAGCATGCAGCCAATGAGGTGTATGTTTATTTATATGTTATGGTTTGTTTATGCCAACATGATTTGTATTTTCTTGTTTACTGCCTTCAGTTTTCACGGTGGAGAGAAGAAGCTTTCCAATAAAGCAGTAGCAAGAAAGCCGCGTGTCTTTGATTGATTGAATATATTTGGTAAAAATATGTACATACAAATATAGATGAATACCGAGAACACATGAAGTATAACATACTAACAAACCGCTTTGTTTACACTGACAACGAATGCGGGGTTCGCCTGCGAACCGGAAATGACGTATCACCCCGGTCGAGAATAATTAAACGTTGATTTCAATAATTAAAAATAACAGTTAAGTAAATATATGTTCTCACAGTCAGGATGGGCCAGTTGTACAAGTGCCTAAACATTCCCAAATTACGTGAGATGGTGACGATCGATTCCCTTGTTCATATTCTGTGTCCCGCCCACATCTTAGAGAACTGGTCTAAACCAGCTGATCACATGGTCCCTACTGAGAGGCGTTCACTGGCTCCACTGAAAAGTTAATGAGCTTTAATTCACAGAAAAGACGCGTAAAAAAGAGCAGAACAGTTAAAGATCTGTGGTGAGAAAAACATTGTGTTTGTTAAAGTGAGGAAGTTTCACTATTTAGATGGTCTGATGAGGCAGACTGTTGATAATATGGAGGCTTTTACCTGCCATTCAAATTCAAGTGATGACTAAAACGGGCTCATAAAGTGATAAAGTGTGGTCGTCATAACCCTCACTTTTCTTTTCTTATAAAGAAAATCCATCACTTCTCTTTTCTTATAAAAATAGTTACATTTCAAATAAAACCATGCCAATAGACACGTGTTGTGTGTTTTAATAAACTTATTCATGTGTGTGCTTCATGTTTGTATGCTTCAACCCCCTCTGGGGATAGTGGGGTCGCAAGTCTCTTTTTTGGGAATCCCTGAGCAAAAACACGCCTGTTTCATGCAGCACAAAAGGTGAGCACCAAGCAACATCTTCATCCAGACCATAGACATTATGTGCAGCCCTGGTGACATGATTTCACATCGTTGGACTCTGGTGTCTCTGCATTGTGCATTTATAACACCGTTAACAACGCTCTCATGCAGCACCAGGCCTGCAGTGTCTTCAGGAGGACCAGCTTGTTTTGAGCCCTGCAGGCTGAACGATGGTTCATCTTAAACCGTGTCTTTGCCTCTTTTCTCTCTCCAGAAACTCACTCACAGGTTCCTGGTATTTTCTACTTTGTCTCCTTGGCAGCTGATCAGACAGTACATTTTCAGCTGTGTAAATTTCTGGATCTGTTCTGTCAAAAGTGGGACGAGCCAATCATGAGTCAGATTATGAAACGTGGAGTTTCCTGTTTGTGGCCCCTTTGCTTTTCATCAGAGACGTGACTGGAGGGCTGAGTAAATGACAGAAGGAATGAATCAAGGTCAACTGACTCACTTTGGGCTGATTTTAAGATGAGAAAATGTGTTTTTTCTGTTTTTCTAACAGCTGGAATCTCAGATTTGAATATTGATGGCACTTGAATCTTTAAATGCACATATTGATCCATCACTTATTCTTTTGAGATAATTCCATTTTGGGTGATTGACAACAAATAGAAGGACTTGTCTCCTGCTACATGCTGGTAAGTTTCATTTGGTGTGTTTGTTGATGCACTTTGTTAGAGGAAGGTGGTGAGATGGTGAAAAAACTAGCTAATATTGGTATTTATACATTTTTAATATATAGCAGGTCTTTTATTTTAACTCCAATATGGAAGAGGGATTATTTAAGGGGTCCAACAGTGCCATCATATTCAGTGTGGAGTAAAAGACCAGCTTCATTTACATCAATTGTAACTGAATTAACTGAGTAAATAAATGTAAATTTAATTTGAAAGGTGCAAACTGTAATTAAAACACAACAAACAACCTGTGCTCAAAATTTGCTCTTAATATTATCATTATTATTATTATTATTATTATTATTATTATTATTATTATTATTAACATTCCTACTGAACCCCGTTTAAAAATCTGCTAATTTGGCCACGTCTTGCAGATCAGCCACTATAACGACTTTGTAGAAGATGATTTTGCATCTCTAATAAATCTCCAGGGTCTTATGGTAAATTCAGCCCAACAACAATTCACAAAAACGTTTTATGTCCCTGAAATCAGCTTTTAGAACTTAGCATACACATTTTTCATTGGTCGGAAATTCTGAATTTGGGAGTTTACAGTCGTCCTGAAGGCAGCATCGGAGGCGGGTCTTTATTGTATGAGTTCGTTCCAATTGGTTAGCACCGTAGTCTTCGTTCATTCGACAAATCCTTGGCACACGTTTCACGTCAGCCAATAGAAGAGCAGAATACCAGTAAATGGGCGGGAGCAATGTTATAAACAGAATCTCCTGTGTAGTAATGTTGTAACAGAGGTAGTTATCTGTCCTGACTGAACTTTGGACCTCTGTCGCTGGGTTGAGATGGCCGGTATCGCCCTGAAGCTCTCCGCTCTGTCGCGCCTTGTCAAATTAAGAAGGTGAGACTCTATTTAGGTCAGATAGCCTAATGCTAACTGTACCGAACGGTCAAACGAGGCTACATCTACAGTTAGCAGTCCCGAAAAGGTTCCTGTCTCTGACGTTTGTCACTCTGCGGTTTGCTCGTTAGTTACAACCACTTGACAGCTGCACAAAAATAAGCAAGCAAGGTATAACCTGGCTGCGGCGTCACAAGCTCTCACATAGTTTAAAGAAGCTTTATTTTGATCCTAGCAGAACAAAATCGGCTGTAGCTAGCTATGCTAGCTGTAACCTTTGCTCTAGATTCCCAGAGCAGAATCAAACATGGAGGTTCTGACAGAACCTGATGTTTTCAGTTTGGTTCCATTCAATCCTTGTTTGAGTGGCTGAACAGGTAAGAGTGCCGGGGCTCAGTGGGATATGATATTAAAGGCAGGTTGTAAAAGTGATCGATCGATAGTTTGAACAAAGTGATCTACTTTGTTCAGGATGAATCTGGTGTAGATTAGGTTCAGATGATGATGACGTTATGAAGTGGATTTTAGAAATGGCCATAATGTGATGAATCACATTAACATAGTTTTTCATCAATGTCATTATAAAACTCAATGCTTTGAATGTTTTAATCTTCTATGGAAATGATCCCAATGAGCTACAGTGTGAATGTAGTTCCTGAGGGGAAGAAGGGAGCGCTGATGACGTCATCAGCTGATACTCTGATCAGAGGCGGATCAGGGCAGAACCGATGCGTCTTTAAAGTGAAGCTGGACAACATTCCTGAACACTCAGTAAATCAGATGATCTCACAAAGTAATGCGGTGAGATGCTCATCGGAGAAAATGTTTCCTCTGTCTCCAGCGCGGTCAGATTCTCCACCATTCCCAGTCTGAAGTTCCACACCACAGCCTCCCCCATGATGGGTGAGTATCTGCTGCAGGTTGGATGGAGCTGCCTGAGCTCCCAGGATGATTCAGCTCACTGTGGTTCACTGGACCGCTGGTGAGTTAGAACAGCATGTTGGTATCATCATCAGTCAAAGTGTGTGTGTCTGTGTGTGTGTGTGCAGGTGTGACAGTGGAGCAGTTTGAGCAGGCTAAGAACAAACTGTCGGTGCTGAAGAACGACCCGGGCAACGAGGTCAAACTGAAGATCTACGCCCTCTTCAAGCAGGTGGGAGGTCTAACAGCAGGTAGAGGCGGGGTTTTCTTCATGAGCGTCTGTCTCCCTCCTCTTCTTCACTCTGCTGTCTTTAAGATCCAGAACAGTTTGTGTCTCTGAAGTTTGATATTCTCCTCTGAGCATCTATAATCTGCAGTTATTGACTAATGATTTATGTGGGTCAGAGACATTACATGCATATTTTAGTGTCCGAGTGCATTATTAAAGTAATTAAATCAAATCATGTCATATATCACTTTATTCTATAAAACATGTTAAGTATGACTATATATTTACTTTATGTTTTGGCATCTCAAACCCACAAATGTCAGATGTGTGTCTGTGTTTATCTCTGGGTCAAAGAATCAGCAGGAAATAATAGATGAACAAAGATAAAGGAAAAACATGCAGGTAGTGAGCAGTGTGCTACTGATGATGCTAGGAAACATATTGATAACATGATCCTCCTACAGGCCACTCAGGGTCCCTGCAACACTCCAAAACCAGGTATGCTGGACTTTGTCAACAAGGTCAAATGGGACTCGTGGAAATCCCTGGGCTCCGTCTC
>CM075206.1:1159458-1254458 GCA_037577475.1 Chaunax sp. Z400
CTAAACTGTAGCGTCATCTGTTTGAACTGCCACAGCATTGTTAGGTGTTCACCACACTGACAGTAAATATTCATGTCTTTAGCTCCTCAAATCTCATTCTTATCTGGCATAATGTAAAGGATGGACGCTGTACAGTCTGTCCCGCCTTAAACAGGCTAAAGGGGGCGTGGCCTTGATGCTCGATGCTTAAGGATGTATGAGGAGACAGGAGACCATGACTGTCAGGGAAACAGGAGGTGTAAACCATTTCAAACCTCTGGTGCAGCTCATATTAACTTAACTAATACACTGACCATCTACAGGAACCTGTAAGGATCAAAAACTCTTTCTGTCTGTCTGTCAGTCTCTGCTGCTGTCCAAACAGCTGCTCCGTTCCATGGAGAAGGAGCGTCTCCATGCGGTGAACGATGCAGAGGTGGAGCGTCTGGTGGAGCGCTGGATGTCAGACGAGTGTTTCAACGCCGTGATGAACTTCTTCCAGGCCAAGGCCAAACTCTGAGTTCCTGCTCAGCCCACTTCCATAAACCTGTCAAGACTGAAGACCAGTTAATCAGGGCCCGCTTGTCCAACCGGGGACAAAAACCGGTCCCAGAGGGATAAAAGATTTTATTTTAAGAAGAAGAAGTTAAGAGAAGGTCAGGTAGGGTGTGGTTATGTTCAGGGTAAATATCCAGGAAGTAAATGTAAGTCTATGTAACGTCCCTGAAAGAAACTGTGATGGTGGATCAGGACCGAAACATCTCCAGACCACTCCGTCGTTCTTCTTCATTGGTTTTATTTGTCATCATTAGTGTCGGGTTCTGTATTCAGAATTACAGCTGCAGCTAACGTTAGCTCGTCTGCAGCTAACGTTAGCTCGTCTGCAGCTAACGTTAGCTCGTCTGCAGCTAACGTTAGCTCGTTTGCAGCTAACGTTAGCTCGTCTGCAGCTAACGTTAGCTCGTCTGCAGCTAACGTTAGCTCGTCTGCAGCTAACGTTAGCTCGTCTGCAGCTAACGTTAGCTCGTCTGCAGCTAACGTTAGCTCGTCTGCAGCTAACGTTAGCTCTTCTGCAGCTAACGTTAGCTCGTCTGCAGCTCTCGCACAGGTTCCTTCTTCAGTGGTGCGTTTGAGTGATTTAAGAGAACGTGTTGCGTTCACTGGCTTTTCTCATGTTAAGAATTTTCACTCATAAACTAGATAAAATGAAAACTGACTGATAACTTAGTCTGCCTCTGACCTCACATCATGATGTAATGTTTAACATGTTTCCTTGTGATTACGTGACTTACATCATTCACATCTCATCACTCTTCAATAAAAGGACAGGTATCTAATTATTCTAAGGAGTTGTATTTTTCATTAATAGAGGATGGTTAACCACGGTGATCTAACTAGTGGGGTTGTTTTCTGTTATTTTGGCACTATAATAATTTATAATTTATATTATACATATTATAATTATATAATTTCATAGTTTTTCAACACCATAACTTCATGTTAAACATAATAATATTCATCTGTTCCTTTTTCTCAATAAAATCTTTCGTACTTTCAGAAATATTCTGTATTTTCCAGGAAACTTTCCACATTAAAATGAATGTTCAAAAATCCCACGTTTTCTCTTTTTCTAACTTTCTCTATTCATTGATAGTTTCAGATAAAAACTCTGTTCACACTTAAAAATATTCTCAAATCTTCCCACTGATTTCTGCTCACTGCCTCCACGTCTGTAATATTGACATGGAAACGTCTTCAGGCTTGTTTGGAGGCTCAAACTCCAGACCAGCAGCACCAGAGAACAGCCTCAGAAGATCCTTTTTAAATGAGACAAACATTTACAGACAAAAGTTCACATTTTCATCTGAATCTGCTCAGATTTGTTTTCTACTCATTTGTTATCGTCCTCAGACGAGTGATGTCATCGATGATGTCATTTCAACGATTCGACCTGCAGGATTTTTCTGAGCCTGTCCTGTTCAGAGGTCAGACAACAGGTGACCGACAGTGGAAACACGTTTTCTATCAACACTGGAACATTCTACTGGTATCTACTAATTCATTCTTCACTTCTTCAGCATCTTCTCTGCACAGACTGATACGTTTTACCTCCTCCAGTACTATTACTATTACTGTTAATGTACTCCTTAAGTACTCCAAACTATTAAAACCAGTCATTCAGTTTAGTGTCAGTGTTTCAACAAAGCTAGATATATTCCACATCGGCCTTAAACGCTTATATTATTCAGATTTTGTCATTTAGCATTAGCTCCTTTTTGAGTCTGAAGCAGCCAGTACAAGATTCAGGACCTCCAGCTCTGAGGTCATGGTTCTCTGCCGTTAAACTCTGGATTGCAGGAGACCCCGGGGTAGACCCAGAACTCACTGGAGGGATTACAGATCTCATCTGGACTCAGGATCCTCTAGGAGGAACTGGAAAGTGTTGCTGAGGAGAGGATGTGTGGAACACCTGATCAGTCTGATGAGACCACGACCACAACCAGACCCCAGATAAGAGGATGGATGGATGGATGGAGTAAGTATAAATAATGAAGAAGAGGCTACAAACTTCATCCACCACAATATGTTCTGTAGTTTCACAGCTGATCCACCAGGTGGCAGCACTCACCTGTCATATCTATGATGCCGCTCTATTAAAGGAGCAGTCCGACAGGTTTGGTGTAAAACCAGGAGAAATATCCAACAGAGGAGGATTTGTTGCTTATTGATAGGAGTGAATGAAGGAAAACAAAGAAGAAGAAGAGAAGGAGGAGTCCTGATGTCCTGACTGCAGACCTGATGGTGGATGAAGGACCAGAAGGACCAGAGGGACAGGAAATCGATGAAGGTAACTTACAGAGATACTCAAATAGTTGGTCAAATCTGCCTCTTTTCAGAGACGCTCTGATGTCTGCATGTCAATAATGAGCCTGTTAGCTTAGCATAAGCTAACATGTCATGAGCTCCTGCCATCATTCAGCTGGACAGGTTTGTGGTGAGACTAAGACGAACCATCTTCTTCTGAAAAAAGAGATTGATTAGTTTGTTTTTTTAAACGACAGAACCTTTAATATTTTTTATTTCTAATCTTCATGTTTTAAGGACAGGAGAGTTTGAATCCTGAACCTGGAGGCAGGACGGTCTCTGACACGACATCTTAAATCGTCCGAGTTAAGGATGACATCCTGAGCTGTGGGACGTCCAGCAGGGTCTACAGAGGCCTTTCAGCTCTCTTGTATTTATGAGGGACATCACTGGGCCTTTCTTTTCTCTCCCCAGGGCACCGAACACAAACCCTGACCTATAAATCTGAGCTCGGCCCCCCCGCCTGGATCTGGACCGCACAGAGAAACCAGATCCAGAGAGCAGCGAGGGTCCCTGTCGCCAGCAGGATGAACATCCATGTGAAGCAGCTTCATGAAGACCTTCACACGAGTCCATCATGATAACGACCCTGAGCTGCTTTCAATGACTCCAGGAAACCAGAGAGCTGGAGAACAAACCTCTATAACTGATCTGATCATGGATTCATGTGTCCTGATCTGAAGCTGAAATGTAGATTATTATCTGGATCCACACCAGACTACAAACACACAGACATCAACACCATCAATATAAGGTCATATTTATCATCATAGAAATCTGTTCATTGGTTTTGTGTAATAAATACTTTATCTCACAATGTTGAAGAAGAGGACAAGAAATTCCTGGACCCAGATCCTGATCCAGATCCAGATCCACACATGGCCTTTGTGACATTTGGTTTGTAACATTTTGTGTAATCCTGCTGACAAACCAACCAACCAACCAACGGACCCACATGAAAACACTTCCTGGATCCGTCCAGTTATCCGGATCAGCACCAAACTTGTAACGGTTCTTTCCTGGTTCACGTTCTATCCTTTTCCAAGTTTAGTGGAAATCTGAACGTTTTATGTGATCCTGCTGACAAACGAACAAAGAACCGGGTCCTTTTGTTGGTTTGTTCACAGAAACCACTGGCCTGACTTTGTGGTAGGTGTGGTATGGATCAGAAACTACCCAGACCTGTAGGACGGTTCCTCCTCCTCCTCCTCCTCCTCGGATCACTGCTGTGGAAACGTTATACCAGATTTATTCGACTTTCACAGGTGAAAAACGTCTGTATTAATTTCTGAAGGCCTCGTGATCATGTGACCAGCAGCTGCTCAGATTTATTCCAGAGAGTCTTCAGAGGAGGAGACGTAATATTCCTGAACAATAGCATCATTATTAACGGAGCTGGAACGTTTCTGTTGGGGGAATAATCAGTCTGTCAGGATCGGATCCCATACGCCTCCACGTCTTTTAAATACCGGCGAAGACGGGTTCTGGAGGTGGTCTGGTTGGTGTGTGGTCTGTCTGGGGGGAGGACACATCCTTCAGATGAAACACTAGACCGGTATCTGGGAGAAACTAACCTTCCTTCCTTCCTGTAGGACGCTGTCGCTCACATCAGCCGTCTCCCCCTTTTTCCCTGGCTGCCTCCATCGGACTACTCGGGTTCTGTCTCCGCTCCAGTCGACACGGCGTCTTTTGCTTTGGAGGCAGTTTTATAGAAATAAAGACAGACCTACAGATGGATCTGTGGACCTTGACAGGGTCTACAGGTGGAACCTTTAACCACAAGCTTTTAAAATCTAGATTCCAGCAGAATCTCATGTTAAAGCTATGAAATGTATGGAGGCCAGTCGGCGGGTATAAGATAAACGTATGAAAGCAGCTGATTGGACGTTGGACATGCAGAGTTCTGAGTTCGAGCTTCTCATTAAAAACAGCAGCATTCTGCTAAAACCTGAAGAAGATGAAGACGAGTTTTAAAACTCAAACATTTAATGACTCCATAAACTGGTACGATGTCTGCAGAGGATCTAAACCAGTTTGAAGTCTTTATTTACACCTTTTAAAGCAGAAATCTTGGCTGTAGCCGCTAAGCTAAAGGTGCTAACGCTCGCTATGTTTGAGGAAGGTGGAAATGCACATCCTCCTGTTCTGATTGGATAAGAAGGACTTTTCTTACGTTATATTTTCTAAAAATAAAAAATGATATGTTCTCTCATCCATTCAGGACGACCCAGGACCGTTAGACCCACCCACAACGCCACACCCAAAATGAACTGTTAGTCTCTTCCTCCTCACTGCTCCTGACTCCTCCCCTTAATCACAGACTGCACCTTTAAATTTAGATTTCTACCTGCTTGATTTATAAGAATCTTTTTATCCTCTCTTTAAAATCTTTTCTTCAGATCACGGCCGACAGGACTGATGACTGATTTTGGGTCAAAACATTTTACAGTGTAGAGACTCGTCCTGCGGTTTGGGTGTAACTGAACCCTCAAACTGTCAGGGAGCCAATCATGCAAACCAAATGACGGGCGCTCCCTGAAGGGACCAATCATCAATCAGTCGCTGTGACATCAGCCAATGACCTGCCATCTGTCAGAGAGAGAGGTAAGGAGGAGGAGGAGAGTTTAATATTCATGCTTTTCATCTGTTTTCACTCTTTTTTAGTCATTTTAACGTTTATTGACTCATTAACAAAATGAATCCAATGAAGAGAAGCTGGAAAGAGGAAGAAGACAGAAAGGAAAACGAAGATAAGAGGATGAGAAGATTAAAACAGAGAGACAGAAGTGGAGAAGAAAGAAGAAGAGAGGGCAGAAGAAGAAGAGTCATCTGTCCTCGTCCAACATCAGCTGCTGCTGGATGGACGTCAGGAGAGACGTCGGCCTCCAGAGGTCACCAAGGTCACCAAGGTCACCAAGGTCACCAAGGTCACCAAGGTCAAGGTGGAAACATTTCTGCAGCTTCAAGAAACTTCACCCGACTCTTCGTCAGTGTGACGGTGAGAAGTTTTCACCATCCTGACAGAAGTGTCCTGAACTAAAGACGCAGGTAGAATTCATTTTAGACCAGCCGGAGAAACAAAATGCTTAACTGTCTGTACTTTTCTCCTGATCTCTGATCATAAGGAAACCAGAAGAAAGAGACACGTCATAAAATAAAATGTTTTCGTGCTCATAAACAGGTGGATCAGAAAGGTGTCGTGTTGGAGGTGAACATGAACAGCAGCAGGAGTTCAGGTGAAGTTCATCCCTGACTTTATGTAGGACAGCTTACAGGGGAGCAGCGCCAACATGGCCGCCTCTCGCCTCACATCCACATAACCTGTAGATCAACGCTCATAGATCAGCGCTAATGTACAGAGCGCTCCTCAGAGAGACGCAGACGCTGCAGGGGGAGGGGAGTGAGCAGGTTCAAAGCGAAGAACCACAGAAGAAGATAATGCTGCGTTCGAGTCCGCTGGGAATAAGCGTCGGTGGTTAAAAGCGTCGACTGTGAGGAGTGTTTATGTTTGAACTCGTTTGAAGAGCCAGACTGGAGGTTTCTCCTCGTCTCCTAATTATTCTCACACTTTGTTGAACCCGCTTCTCCTCAACCTGCGTTTAGCTTCACCTGTGACGTACAGACGAACGCTGATGATCCAACGCCATCGTATATTTATAGTGTTCAACCCTTCATGACAGGCGGCTCTAGTTTGTAAAAACATTTACCCTCATAAGTATTTTGCTTCGACAGAAAATTCCCTCTAATTCTATTACATCATTTCAGTGTAAAGGTTTTCATTACTGTTTTCTGATCAGTCAAGGTAAATAAATTAAATAACTTGGTCTGATTTAAATGAATCCAAACTTACATTTACATAAAAATAATGATTATTATGCAATCATTTAATTAATTCATACTGACTCAACATGGTAGAAAAACATTATGAATGTTACTCTTTACATTGAATTAATTATAATAAAATTAGATGGACATTTTACATGCAAATAAAACTGGTGGTGTTCAGGGTTTTGTTACTAAGGCCATGTCTGTGGGTCTCAATTATAAATGATATAGACTTCATATATGGTTAATATTAATGTCTGATGGTTCCCATCAGTCAGTAAATGAACTGCTGGTTCCTCTCCTGACAGAAAAGGATGATAGAGGAGAGGAGAAGGGGAAGAGAGAAGGTCAAAAGGAGGAGGTGAAACCAGGAGAAGCATACGCTGGATGGATGGAGGAGGGAGGACAGAAGACAGATGGGGTGAAGGTTGGAGGTGGGAGGCGTCCCTCAGAGAAGAGCGAGGAGGGAAGTCATATTTTATTTTTTAGCTTCAGTGGAGGACAGAAGGAGAAGAACTGTAAAAAAACAACAACAACAAACCTGCCTTAACGTAGTTATTAAACCAGGCTGTAACATTAACCAGGCTGTAACGTAGTTATTAAACCAGGCTGTAACATTAACCAGGCTGTAACGTAGTTATTAAACCAGGCTGTAACATTAACCAGGCTGTAACATAGTTATTAAACCAGGCTGTAACATTAACCAGGCTGTAACATTAACCAGGCTGTAACATAGTTATTAAACCAGGCTGTAACATTAACCAGGCTGTAACGTAGTTATTAAACCAGGCTGTAACATTAACCAGGCTGTAACATAGTTATTAAACCAGGCTGTAACATTAACCAGGCTGTAACATAGTTATTAAACCAGGCTGTAACATTAACCAGGCTGTAACATAGTTATTAAACCAGGCTGTAACATTAACCAGGCTGTAACATAGTTATTAAACCAGGCTGTAACATTAACCAGGCTGTAACGTAGTTATTAAACCAGGCTGTAACATTAACCAGGCTGTAACGTAGTTATTAAACCAGGCTGTAACATAGTTATTAAACCAGGCTGTAACATTAACCAGGCTGTAACATAGTTATTAAACCAGGCTGTAACATAGTTATTAAACCAGGCTGTAACATTAACCAGGCTGTAACATAGTTATTAAACCAGGCTGTAACATAGTTATTAAACCAGGCTGTAACATAGTTATTAAACCAGGCTGTAACATAGTTATTAAACCAGGCTGTAACATTAACCAGGCTGTAACATAGTTATTAAACCAGGCTGTAACATAGTTATTAAACCAGGCTGTAACATAGTTATTAAACCAGGCTGTAACATAGTTATTAAACCAGGCTGTAACATTAACCAGGCTGTAACATAGTTATTAAACCAGGCTGTAACATTAACCAGGCTGTAACATAGTTATTAAACCAGGCTGTAACATTAACCAGGCTGTAACATAGTTATTAAACCAGGCTGTAACATTAACCAGGCTGTAACATAGTTATTAAACCAGGCTGTAACATTAACCAGGCTGTAACATAGTTATTAAACCAGGCTGTAACATAGTTATTAAACCAGGCTGTTACATTATTATCAGTTATCTCACAGCAGTGAAACAGTCTGGATCCAGATGATGATCCGGGTTGTGAGCTTAGATGAAAAGTGTGAACAATAAATGTGACCTGAAATCAGAGTTTAGCGACACTCGGCCGACTTTATTTAAAAATGAATGAACCTTTCCTGTTGTGATGTCTAGACGAGTTTGGTTCAGGTCGTCTCCATCAATGGAAACTTCTCCAGCTCTTTGCTGCAGCTTCTGTTGAGTTTAAGTTTGTGGTGAATCGGGGTAACTTCCTCTCCTGTCTGTCCTGATCTGACTCTCAGCTCTGCAGATATAGGCTGAATTTACAGAGCATCTCAGGGGGATGAAGGTTATCCAGGGAGAGGAGAGAGAGAGAGATGTTTCCCTCCGACTTTATAGCATGAGCATCAGGGTCCTTCGCCCAGTCAGCCAATCAGATTTATGCATCTCTATGTTGAGTTCCTCATAAGTTTAATGGGAGCAGAAGATGAAAGTTTAGAGCAGAAAACAAAGAGCTGCGTTCACCTGAACCGGCCTCCAAACATCAAACCAGGACTCTGAGGAGGATGAAGAGGAGGAGGAGGAGGAGAAGATAAAACAAAGTAATTGACTCATTGATGAAGTCCAGAAAGGGTGAGGAAGAGCAATAATGAGAGAAGAGAGGAAGAGAAGAAAACATGTCTACCTGAGGCAAGTACAAATAAAACCTTAATGTTTTAAAGGTATTTCAGTCAGTGTGTCTGTTTAGGTTCTCGTCCATTCAGGTCATGGTAATCCTGAGGCGTTAAATAAAAAGCTTTTACTTTGAAGGCATAACGGGGTCGTTGTTCCGCCTCTGAGCCGACAGCAGAGGGAGTAACAGCACCAAAGACAGCAGGGCGGTGGGACAGGATGGAGGTGGGATGTTTTAATGACGTTTTATGTGTGTGACCCACATCCAGAAGTTTTAAAAAACCGCTAGTAGCAGTTAGCAGCTAGTAGCAGTTAGCAGCTAGTAGCAGTTAGCAGCTAGTAGCAGTTAGCAGCTAACTCAAAGAAGAAGAAAATCAACATAAAATGCCTTCAAATAAGGGCGGCAGCGTGAGGTCCAGGAGCAGAGGACGAAGTCAACCACCATCTAACAGGGGCGCTAAAACGCTGTTGTTGGACGTAAAGATAAAGTGTCACACTAAACTCAGACAATGCTGTTATACGTGCTTGTGCAACACAGCCTCGCCATTTCGCTATCTCATTTGGTTTGTCAGTGTAAATAAACAATAGCAGCGAAGGCTGGAGTCTTTGTTGTGGTGCTATTGAGAGATCTCTGTGTAAAAAGGGCTTCAGATTAGTTTGAAACCTCCTCCGGGGCAGGTAGAAGTCTGTTTACCAACGAAGTAGAAGTTTGTTTACCAACGAAGTAGAAGTTTGTTTACCAAAGAAGTAGAAGTCTGTTTACCAACGAAGTAGAAGTTTGTTTACCAATGAAGAAGTCGAAGTCTGTTTACCAAAGAAGTAGAAGTTTGTTTACTAAAGAAGTAGAAGTTTGTTTACTAAAGAAGTAGAAGTTTGTTGACCAAAGAAGTCAGTTTGTTTACTAAAGAATAGGAAGTTTGTTTACCAAAGAAGTAGAAGTCTGTTTCCCAAAGAAGTCTACATTTGTTTACCAACGAAGAAGTTGAAGTTTGTTTACCAACAAAGACGTTGAAGTTTGTTTACCAATGAAGAAGTAGAAGTCTGTTTCCCAAAGAAGTAGAAGTTTGTTTACCAAAGAAGATTGTTTACCAAAGAAAGAGAAAAGTTTGTTTACCAACAAAGAAGAAGAATTTTGTTTACCGAAGAAGAGGTTTGTTTGCCAACGGAGAATGTGTAAAGGTAGGTAGTTTATTTTTCCTACAGAATTTTATTTACAGCTGCAGCTAATAATACAAATATTATCAATATATTGATGGACAGAGTCTCGTCTGACCGACAAGAATCCAGTTTCCTGTATAGAGACCAGTTCTGCTCTACATGACGAGTGACTTTAATGAATTCTTCCTCTCCGCCTCCTCCTCCTCTTCCTCCTGATTGAAGTTTCAGGCGGTCTCGGTGACCTCGCTGAGGACACACCGCCTGCGTTCAGAGATCCTCCCACAGAGACTCTCATCGCTCTGCAATCAGCTCGACATTTACATTCAGGTGACTGCGCTGCTGGGGCCACTCAAATGTAAATTTACCCAGAGTTCACCTGGGGACTCGTGTCGATTGAAGAGGGAGGAGGATGATGATATCGCGCTCGTCCTCACATGACATTCACCAGTCGCTCTAATCACCAGGATTTTATCAGAAAGGAGTTTAAAGCGTGAAAATCACCTCAGTTTTTAAGTCACCCTGTGACTATTGATTATCAGGCGTCTCTGCAGCCTGAGTTAAAGGAAACATTTCTCTCATACTGTTTCAGCCTCTTTTGAATGAAAACAAGTGATGTAAAAATGTAAATACCAGCGACATCGTGTCTAAAATCTGCACCAAACAAAACACAGTTTATGATTCTCTTTACTTCCCCAGAGAGTGAAGGTCAGCAGAAGAAGAGATGTTCAGGGACCTGGTCATCTGTGACATCATCACAGGTGATGATGTCACTGAGTAAATCCTGACTGAGCCTGTAGAAATGAGCCAGTCAGGAAACAGTCTCAGTGGTGGTCAGCTAAATGCCACTCCAGTGTTTTTAAATAGTGAGCTAGCATTCCTCAAGCAAAAAGTCACAACGTACAACAGTCTAGTAGCGCTTTGAGCAACGTGGCAACAACAGCGTCTTCTGCTCGGAGGACCTTGCACTCTCTCCCCAATCAGCATACATTTTCTTCTTATTTGAGTTAGCTGCTAACTGCTACTAGCTGCTAACCGCTACTAGCCTCTTTTTACATCTGCCAGTTGTGGGTCGCACACATAACACGTCGTGAAACATGTCACCTCCGTCCCGTCCTACCGTCTTGCTGTCTTGACCCCATCAATCCGGTTCTGTTCCTACAGAAGATGGAACAACAGTGACGCCTGTTATGCTTCTGTAGAGTTTATGCTGACCAATGAAACACGATGAAGGTGCAACAGACCTGCCTTAAACAGGCTGTGCCATGAAGCTTTAATCTCTTTCTGATGTCATGAAGTAACTCTGGAGAAAATCCTGTTATTGACTCATTTTCACATCAATAATCTCCAATATGGCGACAATAATGATCTTATTACTGAACCTCCACTCAGTGACCGACTGATCTGATCTGTTCGCTATAAAAAGTATTAAAACATCTTAATAATGTTCAGGTTTGTTCTCAGTGTGTTATTTTTTAGTCTGATTGACAGGCTCACGTTTTAATACGAGTCTTTCCTGGTGCTCAGCTCTGTTGCTCTCATGATGACTGATCTGTCAGCAGTGAAACGAGGCGGCGGTCAGCTCAGGTCTCACACTCATCATTGTAAAACCGAGGAGACCTCATTGAGATTCAGAGGAGAGGCTGGAGCGAACCCGCTGACCTGCTGCAGAGGAACATCTTCAGACAGCAGATTCTTCTTCGTGTCCTTCGTCGTCAGGCGTTCGGATGCTGTAATGACTCAGCCAGCCGCTGGTTGGTGTTTCAGAGGAGCTTTTGGTTCACGGAGCATCCAAGTATGTTCTGTGAACCAGAAGCTGGAGGAGTAGATGTCCTGGTTTCCATTAACACACTGGAGCCTGACCAGTACACCACAGACCAGAATACACCCTTCAAACAACCCTTAACCCTCTGAAGTCTGACAGACCCTAACCCCTAACTCACTACTGACACTGTGAATACATGAATCTATAATAATGATTAATATGAGAAAATAGATCTGGTTTGTTAGACTCTTTACTGAGTGAGCCGGGCTTCTTACACATTCAAAGTCTGACAATAGGTTGAGATGGTTTCAGCCCCAAGACCTCTAATCATTGGTTTACAGATAAAACTGTGAGACTCTGAGCTCCAGATATCCTGAGGAACCTTCAGAGGGAACCAGATACTAGATGGTTCCATTAGTCTTTGGCCCCTATACCCAGGTCGGACCACCCATTTGTACATCTGGACCTCTGCGGGCCTTTCCTTTCCTTTGGCTCCATCCTGCCCAGACATACACTACCAGTCAAAAATTTGGACACAGTTTCCCATTCAAGTGGATGGGTAACTGTGTCCAAACTATTGACTGGTACTGTAGGTCAACATCTTTAGTGTCCTATCACATGCGCTCATGCTCCACCTTCCTGACAGAGCGGGTGAGACAGGGTGGTGGTGAGTATGAAAGTCTCAGCTCTACGTTAAAGACGGATACAGACGGAGCCCTCTGTATGAACTCCACGTTCATTTCGTACGTTTTTGGGTGTGTTTTCAAAGGGCTTACGGATACGGACGAAACAGAGCGATAACACCAGAAATGGTTGGGGGCAGTGTAGCTAGAATTCTAGCAAGGAATGACAAATATCAACGGAAAAATGACCTCCTCCGACCATATTTGTTGTTGTTAAAACTTTTGACTCTTCACTGCCCTCTAGTGGACGTATCAATGTCAATGTAAAAGAAACAGACGCATCTATTTTCGTACGTAAATGGAGAATAAATGAGTTGATTTTCGTTGATGAACATTTTTATCGACATAAAACTGATGTGAGGATTTAGTCGTGAGTCAGTCTGGGATCATTTTTTGTCCGGAGTATATTTTACAAACTGTTTACAAACTTTATACATATTTTAACCATAGTAAGAAGTCGTACTTTTTAATATTTAGATTTTTCTACACATCTTATTTTTTTACTTTTCATGTTCAGATGATTTTAAGGTGACTCTGAGGGTTGTTCATCTTCTCCATAGTATCCTAAATAATATCCATTATTATAGCCTCACCAGAGGACTGGAGGATGTGTCGTATTCGGATTAATCTGGTTTTTGGGTGATGTCTCATCTCCAGATGACTCTGGTTCATGATTTTCAAATTAAACACTTTTGCCAAAACACATCTGATAAACAGTTGTTACAGGATTTTATTTTGACAGCCTGGAAACTATTTTTATTTGTATCATGTCAGACATGAGCTCACAGAACGCTTTTAATGGGATAACGACGCTCTTACTGAACCATTAAGACTTAATGGGAACTTTTCCTGTGTTGTCCCTATGTGAAACACCTGCCAGCCAATCAGAAGCCTCCAAAGTTTGGACGTTTCCCTCCAGCTCATCGACTCTCTGAGTGGTTAATCTCGGGCCTCTCTCTCAGAGGTGACACCAAGGCCTACCTGTGTGACCCCGCCCACCGGGTCTCCTCTGCACTCCTTCATCAGAGCCGCTGAACCGCTTCAACGAGTTCAGGTCGACTCTGGCGGCGGCGGCGGCAGCCTCCGCGGGGTCGTATCAGGACACACAGTCATCTGAAGTGGCTGGAGGTGTTTAATTTATTTCTCATTCAGCCCCTGTCTTTCTGAGGGAGGCCTGCTCTGCTATGCATGAGGGACATTTACATTTAACACAGCTATTCGCCCTACATACATAATGACTGGAGAGAGGAAGATGTGAAGATAGGCTGTAAGAGAGGAGGAGATGGGGAGAGGTGGTGAAAGGAGGACAAAAGAAAAGGAGGATGGAATCTGATGGGGAAAGAGTGATTCGCTTTAGGCTGGATTTGAATATGAAAGACTTTTTTCCATCTTGCAGCCTGAAGACGCGTCACTTAAAGGACAAAACACAAGTTCACTCCATGAACTGAGGTGAACCGTGAGGAAACCGCCTCTGGTCCGGTGGAATGTCTCTCTTTGATACGTGATATAAAGCATAAATATTTCCTCACATTTTTGAGGATTAGGGTTTTTAATTTTGCAAAGATGTCCTGACCTGATTTCTCCCCTGAAACACCAACGAGTCCGACCATCATGAAGCCAGAAGTCAACAAACAGTCGGCTCGTCTCTCTGTACTGGAGGCCAAACAGTTCAACCCACATTCTATGTGTGTTTGAAATAATCATGACATTAATGTAAAGTCGTATCTCAGACCCACCTCCGCTGCTCCATCGAGATATAAACTCATAAAAGACAAACCACAAACCGCAGGAGCATGACGTCCCAAAACATTTATCTGCATTATGCATGGCAGCTTTTTATGATGGTGGCAGGATGCATGTCTAAATGCAGCTGTATGGGGGGGGAGGGGGGGGGGGGCCTTTAGAGCTGCCTCGTTTACATTATGCATTACTGTAAAAGCTACTGGACCACTTCTGATGAGGTGTGTGATGATGAGAGGAAGGATCAACCGAGGACACGCTGACAGTCAACTTCCACTAAAACTTCTTTGTTTCTTTAAAGGTCTCCTTTAGAAACGTCTGAAATGTTTCCTTCTGGTTTCAGAAGACAAAGACTGAAGGTCTGTAAAGGTCGTCTGTGGAAGCAGGTATGACACATATTTACCTCCACCTCAGAGGCTAAAGCCCCGTTTCCTCTGTGTGGTACCGGCTCGACGTGCCTTTTTTGTGTTTCTGTTAGGTAAAAAGTACCTGGTTCTAATGTTTACAACCTCCTCCATTGTGGTTCCAAATGACCCGCGCAGGTACCAAAAGGTCATGTGAAACGTTACAGACCACTGATTGGTCGATGCCCGGCGCACACAGAGAATCCTGCACAGCACAAATCAACGGCCACCACACTCAAAGAATGGAGCCACTTAAGCGACCATAACTTTTTTTTATTGCAGCCTCTATATTGAGGAGGGGCAGACGTTCCTGTCTGAAACAGCTGACGAGAGGATCAGGAGAAGTGGACCAGAGGTGTGTGTCACTTTGAGGACTACAACATGACAGTGGTCGTAGGTTCTATCCCGTAACGGAAAAAGACCAGCAGGAAAGAAAGTGAAACCAAGAAGTTGAGTCGAGCCGCTATGCTACTTTGTTAGCAGGATTACGCTAAAACTACTGGACACATGTCCACAAAACTTTGTAGAGCGGTGGGACACGGGTCAGGAGGGAACCCACGACATTTTATAGACCTCAGACCCCAGTACTACAGTGCTACAGTACTACAGTACTACAGTACTACAGTATTACAGTATTACAGTACTACAGTACTACAGTACTACAGTATTACAGTACTACAGTATTACAGTATTACAGTATTACAGTACTACAGTACTACAGTATTACAGTACTACAGTATTACAGTACTACAGTACTACAGTACTACAGTATTACAGTATTACAGTACTACAGTACTACAGTATTACAGTACTACAGTACTACAGTACTACAGTATTACAGTATTACAGTACTACAGTATTACAGTACTACAGTATTACAGTATTACAGTACTACAGTATTACAGTACTACAGTACTACAGTATTACAGTACTACAGTACTACAGTACTACAGTATTACAGTACTACAGTATTACAGTACTATAATACTGTAGTACAGTAAGGAGCAGTACTTATATTGTAAAGGGGCCTTATGTGTGCAGAGTTGTGCGTTCATGTGTAGGTGTGTGATGTTTATTTGAGTTAGTGCATTAGTAATGAGTGTGTGTTGGTGTGTGTTGTGGTGAAGCAGCCCACCTCAAACAGGAGTATCTGCTGAATCATCTCCTGTAGGTCTGCCACCGCCGCGGTGCTGACTAATCACTGCTGGAGGATTTTACAGGTGTTGGAAAAACACACACACACTGGGGCAGCCCTCACACACACACACACACACACACACACACACACACACACACACACACACACACACACACACACACACACACACACACACACACACACACACACACACACAGACACACACAAACACACACACACACACACACACACACACACACACAGACACACAGACACACACACACACACACACAAACACACACACACACACACAAACACACACACACACACACAAACACACACACACACACACAAACACACACACACACACACACACACACACACACACACACACACAGACACACCCACACACACACACACACACACACACACACACACACACACACACACACACACACACACACACACACACACTTACTTCCTGGAAGTGTGGTAAATCCTTTTATGGTCATCATTAACATGGAAAAGTCCTTCTGGGTGATGATGTCATCCACAGTGACTGGATCTGTGTGGAAAGATGATTTTATATGCATATTTACTTTATTTCTGATTAAGAATTAATCCCTTATGATGGACCATCTGAGGTTTCTGGTGCTTTTACTCCTATTGTGTGACTTATTTTTCGTTTCAACATGTTTTTATCTCTGTCACTGAACGTCTCTTGTGTTTCCTCCTGGCGTTGTCTCACTCATTGCTGGTAGAATGTTAAATAAATCAATAAAGCCTAATAATCTGCTGTAATCTGTGAGGTCCTGTGAAACGAGGTCAACTTGGGAAGGAGGCTGCAGCTCCTGGAGGTGTTTCAAACAATCCTCGCTGTGGTCAAGTGAGGACCAGAAAGTAATCCTGGGAGGAGGAGAAAAGGGCAAAAAGACCCACGGAGTAGAAACACTCATCCCCTGAGAGCCAGAGGAAGGGATGGCAGCCATGGTTGGAGATGGGCTTGAGATGGGGTGATGTCAGCTCTGGTCCTGGTACCACCTGATGACAACAACACATGGCCAAAGGCTACAGCTACCTCATAAGGTAAGAGGAGACCCGCCCCCAACAGGTGTATGTCACAGGTATGAATATTTATAAGGTCTCTGAGGGACCAATCACAGCCCTGTTAACTTTAACAGGATAACTTTATTTATTATAGAAATAGATTATTGGTCAGCAGGCAGGTAGTTAGATCACCAGGACCAGGTAACTTAAACTCTTTCTTAACTTAACTCAGATGAAGTGGTAGGAACGACAGTCGTAAATGAAACCCAGTGACGCCTCTTTCTAGTAGACAAGCTCAGAGATTCTCCTCCAGAGTCACCTCCTCTTGTTTTCACGGATTTCCTAAAAACAGAAATGTTTTTCCTTTGCATTTTTAAAAGGTTCTGCATTCAAATGACAAAGTTTTGGAAACGTGATCCACAAAAACGATTGAAAACACTGTAGTATTCCTGCCAGGGCAGAAGGAGGTGGTGAAAGGAGGTCAAAGGAGGAATGAAATACAATAAAAAAAAGAAATGATGAATCCACAGTGTTTGAGGCCCAGACAGGAAGTGATGTCAGGACTCTGTTCAGGAGCGTGTGTGTGTTGCAGTGAGTGTTGTCTGATGTGTGTCGAGTCATCAAACACAGATCAGATGTGTGTTTGATCTCTGCTGAGTCATGAATGAAAGTGACTGCAGCCGACACCTTGTTGTGGTCTCTGGCTGATGGGAGTCCAGGTGGGTGTGACCTCATGACCTCATGTGTGTTTTCAGCATCTGTGTTAAACCATCCAGTCTCTGATCAAAGCGCCTCACAGGCGTCTGGCTGGCAGCGCCGTCACTGCGGTTATTCATCAAACCCAGAGTGTATAGATATTTGACTTTGTCCTCACAGAAAAGTCAGATCAGATTCAACAAGTCAAACAGTTCTGGACTTGTTTCCTCTGCTTCAGGTCTTTGGCTGAGGCCCTGCTGGACCTGTTGTATCTCTGGATTAGGAAGGCTCTGGTTCCAAATAGTGTTAAATACACAATGAACACTATGATGGAAAAAGACCTTTGGGTGATTATCGACCACTTCATGACATCATCATGTAATTAAATTGGCTCGTTTGATAAATCTGGACCAGATAATCTGGACCCAACATCGGGGCCGACCAAAGGTCCAGACCAGATCTCTCCTCCAGTTGCCTGGAGGGTGAATCAGGGTGAATCGAGCTGGTTCCCCTTTGTTCTGCCTCAGGTTTATGCTCATATAACCGCCCCCCCCCACAGTAAAAGTGATCTGTAGTGCACCAGCTGTGAGTGACTGTCCTGTTTGATGTGTGCAGTCATCAAACAACTGGATTAAAGCTCCGACCTTTTTGTGGTTTAGAAGCACAGAGTTCAGAGAATCTCATCCTCACCTGTTCTTCTTTACTCAGCTTCTTCAACAGACGACAGAAAACACGAACAAAGGAAATGAAAATCCAACCAGTGAGGAGAGAAAATAAGAAAGAGAATAATGTGACAGGAAGTTTGGACAGGGGCAACAAAAGATAGGAAAGCTGTGGATGCTCAGAAACACCTGATTGGTCCATCGCATAGGTGAAGAGGTTCATCCTCCAAAGGCTCAGTCAGAGATGTGATGATGTCTGATGGTGAAAACTGCACACAGAAGTCAGTTAGCTTTGTCAAAGGTAACACAATCCAGCAAATATAAAACACAAGACTTCTCTGACACAGCAGGAGGGGGGGGGGGGTACTGTGAGTATTTGTGTCAGTCGTTGTTTAGCAGGTCAAAGTATTTCTCCACTCACAGTATGAAGTATACAGAGTATAAATAGACATACATTAAACAGAAAAACCAACATTTGGTCAAAATGTGACGTTTCCAACAAAAACTGTCTGAGCAAAGCAGCAATTAGAGGAAACCATGGAGACTCAACACAACGAGCTCGTCTCTGTAACGTGGACATAAACCTATTATATATGTTTAGTTTTTATTTTAAAATAATTCACGTTTTGATTCAATCAGTCATTGAGTTTGTTTTTAGGAGCTGAAAGTAAAAAACATTTAATGAAGAGGTTATTGTCAGTATTATTCACACAGCCTCAAATAAAACGACAGTCTTTTAAAATCTGGGCCCAGTTTGACAGATTTGTAAATGATTTCTTTCTACAGTGTGAGGCTGGACTGAAACAGAAGAGTCTCTAACAGACTGATGTCAGGAGTAAACTATCATCAGATGCATGAAGACGTTAGTTTACATACATTCATGTTGAGACCAAGGATCCAGATAAATCCTGATTCTCCTCCTGATGGAAATACAAGGATTACATGAAGGTCCACTGGAGCGAAGGCTGATGAAGAGGAGGAGCCATCGAAGGACGATGAGACACTCATCTTTACCTTCAGAGGATTTTATTCTTCATGTCAGCTTCATTCTTTGCGTTTTGAGGAGCTGTTAAAAGATGTGAGGCTTTAAACCTGTAAGGCTTTAATGCTGGGCACAGAGACCACCTTAATGAAAAGACGACACATTTAATGCATCATAATTAACTCATCCAAAACCTCAGAGAGCCGCTCAGACGGCTCGTTTCCTTTTTACCTGCGAGTGAAACAGTTAGGAAAGTATGTGATCCCCAGAGGCTGAACCGGGACCATTAGGACCATTAGGACCATTAGGAGGATTAGGAGCAGAAAGCAGATGTTTGGACACACCTGCAGGTGCATCAGGGTGTTTTTAGAGCCTCAAACACTTTGTCTGACTCTCGACTCGGCTACAGCTTCCTGTTGTCAGAGCAGTGACCTCTGACCTCTTCAGGACTGGCTGGTTCATCCAGTGTTGATCGCAGCACAACCATCCAGGGCAGAAAATCCCGATGTTAAGACAGCAGGAGCATAAAATGGACCAGAATGCATTGCAACAATGCTCCTTTACCCAGTCAGGATGGAAGATTTCAGCATCATCTTGTTTTCTTCTCTTCAGGAACTTTTATGGTTTTAATTTTTTTCGTTTCCATGGTTATAAGTTGGACTTCGTTTCTGGGGCATAACTCAAAAGCAGTTTAATATTATATCTAAAAACTTTATGTACACATCTCCCAAAAACAGGAGAGGAGCCTTTTCATATTTTGGGAATTTCAAACATTTGTCTTTAATTTTGAAAATTGAACTTTTATGTATGTAATTAACAAGGACAACAAATAACTTCCTTCTGTCTTGGTTGAAATACACCTGTGGCTCCTGGATCCTGAGTATTTCATGCTTGTTGGATCAGTAACTGTAATATAATGACTGATTTTTACATGATAATCCCTTCCCCTGTTTGCTGCAGTTTGAGCAGGAAGTGACCTCACAGAGCTCGGCATGAAGCAACGTTTTATAAGGATGACAATCTTTCTCCATCTGATGTCTTCAAAGAGACAGAGGCGCCGTAAAAACCTGGATCTGTGAGGGTGTGTGACGTCATCCACCTCGAAGCTGGAGATCAACAACAAGCTTTGAACCTGTAAGGCCTGAACCTCCGACTTCTTATGGACCCGACTAACACCTGGGCTGTCTGTGTCAGGTGACGTAAACCAGACATTAGCAAACAAACACTCTGGGGAGCGATGATTCAAAAAGATCTAAAGAACTCTCTCTCTCCGTCCCTGCTCTCTCCATCCTCTGTTGACATGTGTGAATAAGAGCAAAGGAAGAAAGGATGAGAGAAGAAAGAGAGGAATGGAAGCAAAGATGGGAGGAGAGGAAAAGAATGGAAAACAAGTAGGAAAGAGAGGAAAGGTCAGGGGCGGAAACAGCATGAAGAAAAAAGATGGAGAAAAGGAAGAGAGCAGAAGATGTAGAGATCAGACAGGTGGAGCAAAGTGATGGATGCCAACAGAGATCACAGACAGGTGGAGCAGGGCGATGGATGCCAGCATCCCTCTAATATGGAAACGGACTCAAAAACTTTTACATAAACTTTTCTTCCCTCTTTCTGGTCACTTTGCATCAGTTTGTAGTCATTTTGTGTCTGTTTGTAGTCATTTTGTGTCTGTTTGTAGTCATTTTGTGTCTGTTTGTAGTCGTTTTTATGTCTATTTATGATCATTTTGTGTCCGTTTGTAGTCATTTTGTTTCTGTTTGTAGTCGTTTTTGAGTATTTATGGTCATTTTGTGTCTGTTTGTAGTCGTTTTGTTTCTGTTTGTAGTCGTTTTGTTTCTGTTTGTAGTCGTTTTTGAGTATTTATGGTCATTTTGTGTCTGTTTGTAGTCATTTTGTGTCTGTAGTCATTTTGTTTCTGTTTGTAGTCGTTTTTGTGTCTATTTATGATCATTTTGTGTCTGTTTGTAGTCATTTTGTGTCTGTTTGTAGTCGTTTTTGTGTCTATTTATGATCATTTTGTGTCTGTTTGTAGTCATTTTGTGTCTGTTTGTAGTCATTTTGTGTCTGTTTGTAGTCATTTTGTGTCTGTTTGTAGTCGTTTTTGAGTCTATTTATGGTCATTTTGTGTCCCTTCCTACTACAGTTGATGATAAAATATAAACAGTTGGTAGATAAATTTAGCTGATAAATGTCTTGAACCGTGTTCTAACTGGATGTTGGATGAAAACTGTGACCTTTTCCGTCTGACGTTCCTGCTTCATTTCCAGGCAGAGAAAGAATCAGGTTTTGGATTCTCCCAGCGTCTGAGTGCCCAGCTGTGAAACCACATTATTCCCCTCATGGTTTCCTAACGACAGTTTGTCTTTCCCCTCTCCACCCTCTCCGTTTCTCACATAATTTCCCTGCTCCTTGTCATGTTTGGACAGATTGCATACGGCGGTTTGGCCTAAATATACGCTGTGGTCAGGAGGAGGTTTCTCAACACTGCTCCTCTCCACCAACAAGTGCTGCTTCTGAGAACTGCGTCAGTGCCGAGAGGATGAAGGCACTCATGTACACGACACTGATAATGATGATTATGATGATGGAGTGCAGTGACACAGCAGAGGCTCAGTGCAAATATCAGTTTGTGCGTAGATGTCATCCTGCAGAGTCATTGTGGGAGTGGAGCTCCGGCCAAACCACCAAGGTGGGCGTCCAGGCTGACGGTACCCAGGCTGCACTGGGAAAACCAGGACCTATGACTTGACTGCTGCTGTCATACAAACTGAGATCAGGAGCAGCAGCCTGGTCTCAGTGAAATGAGCTAAAGGATGTTCGAAATAAGAACGAAACGTGAGTCAGAAGTCTGAAATGTGGTCATCTGGTCAAAATCCAAATCATCAAAATACTGCGAAAAAACATACTTAAAAGGCATAATTCATACATTTTAAAATGAAATTAGTGCTTCTGGAAATACCTAATATCCCAACCTGTTAAAAAAGATGAAAATATTTACCACGAAAACACGTAAAAATATTTAGAATATCCTGAAAGATAAACTGAAAAATTAGAAGTTCATTTTACGCTCCGTCTACGTACCAAAATAAATAGGTCAGTTTCAGAGGAAGCATCCGTCGACTCCCTCATAGTCCTGTGTCCTTTACGTTAGCATCGTCCCCCAGAGGGCAGTGAAGAGACAAACATGTGGCCTCTGTTATTCCAGCCACCAGAACAAATGTCTTCTTCATGTCCTACATTTGTCTCGTCTTGCTTGAATTATGGCGACGCTGCCCCCGATGACATCAGGTGGTAACTGCTCCGTTTCATCCATAGCTGTCAGCTTTCAGAAAACGAGCACAAATACGGGCGACATGAACACAGAGTATGGATGAAAGGCTCCGCCCCTTTCGGTTTTTAACATCAAGCATAAATGAAGCTTAACTCTGTTTCCCAAAACAAGGCTGAAACATGAAGAAAGGCTGAAACGTTGATCATTCCTTCACCTGAAGTCAGAAATAAACCTGACGACTCTGAAATTACCTTTAAAAATCCTGGAAAATCTTGATTTTGACTAAAAGTCTGATGGAACAGCTGAGACAGCAGGTTCTCACATATTCTATACTTTGACTAGATTGTTCTGAACGATTTTAAATGTAATTATATTACCTCAACCATTTAGTTAGGGTTAGGGTTTTGGGTTTTTGGTGGAGCTTGGTGGTTATTTGTGGGGTGTTAAATCTTTATCTGTTTTTTTTATAAAACCAGGAACCCACTGAGATCCGACACCTCTTTGGAGACCTGACGAAGACTTCCACGCCGAAGGTTTTCGTCAGTGACAGCAGGTCTGTTCCATCAGATGTCTTGAAAAACTAAACATTTTGAATGAGGATCTAACGTCTGATTAGCTGACCTTTACTTTGATGGTTTGAACCTTTTCTGTAAGGATCAACACAATATTAGCAACATCTTCTGTTTATAGAGACGATTAACGGCGATTAGCACAGCATTGTGTAACATGTGTGAGGTTGTATCATGTCTTGTCTCATGAGCAAGTTGTAAATGGCTTGAACAACACTACCGTTGTCTGATTTGAGGGTTACTGCTGCATGACGTCAGGCTGCGTTTTCGTCGCTGGACAGCTGTGGGTTTTTTTGTCTGAGAGATCGTTTGTGTCACATCAGGCTAAATGTACAACATGCTTTAAATGAATGGAAAGACTGGTGTTTTCGCGATGACGCCTCATCCAGACATTCATTTTGCATCTGTTTGTAGTCATTTTGTGTCTTTTTGGGTCATTTTGCATCTGTTTGTAGTCATTTTGTGTCTTTTTTGGTCATTTTGCATCTGTTTGTAGTCATTTTGTGTCTTTTTGGGTCATTTTGTAGTCATTTGTAGTCACGATGGGTTTACGTATGGGAGAAACTGAAAAAATTAACACCAAACAGTTTTTATTCTCTTAATGTTGGTGTGATGCCACTGCGACTGACTTTTTAAAGTCAAATGTTTTCATTGTTATTGATTCACACGTGCTTCTCATGAGTGTTTTACTGTGTCGAGTTTGTGTAAATGCTAAGAACCAGAATTTCAGTGCTTTTTTTAAAATGGTGTGAAAACAGGAGACCGAATTTAAAACCAGAATAAACTGTGAATTCCAGAGAGGCAATGATTCCCTGGAGGACCAGTTGGTTCTGATTCAACCTTTGACTAACATGAATGAAAATATATACAAGCAATGATTCCCTTTAATGTTGGTTTTTCCCAACACTTTAAACAGTTAGTCACCGACTGTCCGCATGACTCTGACCTGACAGTAAATCACAGAAGCTTCCTAAGAACTGAATGTTAAACAGTGATGATGAGAAAAATTCAGTTTCATGTCTTTTCGACATTTCATGTCCTTAAAAAGGCAGAGGCTGCAGCTCTGGAGGATGTTGCTTCACATACTGGAAAACACCTTCATCTGCATTGATGAGTGGAGCCCAGTTCTGTTCTGGTAGAAACAAGTTTGTTGGTTCAAACAGTCAAACACAAGAAGATTCTGTAAGAAAGCAGCGAGTCAGAAAATATTTCATTTCAGAAACGGATATAAAAAACCGAATAGCCAGGGGTTATTCAGTTTTTTGTTTAAAAATACAAAAAACTAAATTTAAATACAAAGTTTTTTTCCTTTTCGTGGCCAAAAAGGGAGAAGTGAAAAAAAGGATTAGATTTTCATGAGGGTAAGAATAAGAAAAAAATAAAATCACTAGAAAACAAAAAAAATTTGTTTCTGTTTTCTAGTGATTTAATTTTTTCTTATTCTAAACAGAAAATGAAAATCAAACATGTTTTTCTAAATTTCTCTCCTCCCTTTTTGGCCATGAAAAGGAAAATACCTTATATTTAAATTTTGGTTTTTCTATTTAAAATGAAAAAATAATCAATCGATGCTCCTGACCTGATGCTGAACAGGTGGATCAATTTCAGACATGTCTGATATTTTGGTCAGTCATCGTGAGTCGATTCTCCAAACTCCTAACTGCGACTGCATAAAGCAAACAGAGCGTCTGAAGAGTATAATGCTAACAATTTACCATCTATACAGTCAAACGTAGCTATCATAGCTCCAACCCTGCTGAATCCTCTCGTCTACAATGGAGGCAAGAACGCAGTTAGAAGTGATGTCAGGTTGTCATAACGACTGGATCACCAATCAGCCTTCATTTATCTGGGGAGATTTCCTACCTGTGTCGAACAGAACTGATGAGTGAAAAGCATTTATCTAAATGTCATTATTCTATAATCATCATTGACTCCATCATCATAAATTAGAGCAAAAAATCTTGTCTAAGAGAAATAATTGAAACTTTCACAACAACAAAAACCTGCAGAAATGATGGAGATCAAACATTGATGGATGATTTAAATTGATCTGCTGATATGTTATTGATCGGTAAAGACCTTTAACATGTATGACCAGTATGACCATTCAAACATCCACACAGTAACACTACCAGGAACCACTGGGGAGTGTGTGTGTCTGTGTGTGTATGTGTGTGTCTGTGTGTGTATGTGTGTGTGTCTGTGTGTGTATGTGTGTGTCTGTGTGTGTATGTGTGTGTCTGTGTGTGTATGTGTGTGTCTGTGTGTGTATGTGTGTGTCTGTGTGTGTCTGTGTGTGTCTGTGTGTGTGTGTGTGTGTGTGTGTGTGTGTGTGTCTGTGTGTGTATGTGTGTGTGTCTGTGTGTGTATGTGTGTGTCTGTGTGTGTGTGTGTGTGTGTGTGTGTTTGTGTGTGTGTGTGTGTGTCTGTATGTGTGTGTCTGTGTGTGTATGTGTGTGTCTGTGTGTGTATGTGTGTGTCTGTGTGTGTATGTGTGTGTGTGTGTGTTTGTGTGTGTGTGTGTGTGTGTCTGTATGTGTGTGTCTGTGTGTGTATGTGTGTGTCTGTGTGTGTGTGTGTGTGTGTCTGTGTGTTTGTGTGTGTGTGTGTGTGTGTCTGTCTGTGTGTCTGTGTGTGTGTCTGTCTGTGTGTATGTGTGTGTGTGTCTGTCTGTGTGTGTGTGTGTGTGTGTGTCTGTGTGTCTGTGTGTTTGTGTGTGTGTGTGTCTGTGTCTGTCTGTGTGTGTATGTGTGTGTCTGTGTGTGTATGTGTGTGTCTGTGTGTGTATGTGTGTGTGTGTGTGTTTGTGTGTGTGTGTGTGTGTGTCTGTATGTGTGTGTCTGTGTGTGTATGTGTGTGTCTGTGTGTGTGTGTGTGTGTGTCTGTGTGTTTGTGTGTGTGTGTGTGTGTGTCTGTCTGTGTGTCTGTGTGTGTGTCTGTCTGTGTGTATGTGTGTGTGTGTCTGTCTGTGTGTGTGTGTGTGTGTGTGTGTGTGTCTGTGTGTCTGTGTGTTTGTGTGTGTGTGTGTCTGTGTCTGTCTGTGTGTGTGTGTGTGTGTGTGTGTGTGTGTGTGTGTCTGTGTGTGTGTCTGTATGTGTGTGTGTGTGTGTGTGTGTGTGTGTGTGTGTGTGTTGGAAGCTGTCCTGAATCATAGGTCTGAGTCTGGAAAATGTCCGGTTCTTTAAAAACTCACACGAAGCCTGAAGACGGTGATGTGGGTAATAAAAACCCAAGCTGTGTTTATTTAATTCAACCGTCTTCGCCATCTTTAGCCTCTTTGTGTTTTCACTCCATTTTCTGGTTGGTTGGTCGGTCGGTTGGTCGGTGGGTTGGTTGGTCGGTCGGTTGGTCGTTGGGTTGGTTGGCTGGTTGGTTGGTTGGTTGGTTGGTCGGTCGGTTGGTTGGTGGGTCGGTTGGTTGGTCGGTTGGTTGGTCGGTTGGTTGGTCGGTCGGTTGGTCGGTGGATTGGTTGGCTGGTTGGTTGGTTGGTTGGTTGGTCGGTCGGTTGGTTGGTGGGTCGGTTGGTTGGTCGGTTGGTTGGTCGGTTGGTCGGTGGGTTGGTTGGCTGGTTGGTTGGTTGGTCGGTTGGTTGGTCGGTTGGTTGGTGGGTCGGTTGGTCGGTCGGTCGGTTGGCCGGTTGGTTGGTCGGTTGGTCGGTGGGTCGGTTGGCTGGTTGGTTGGTTGGTGGGTTGGTCGGTGGGTTGGTTGGCTGGTTGGCTGGTTGGTTGGTTGGTTGGTCGGTTGGTTGGCTGCTTTAATTTCATTAAAACTGAGGGTTTTGAATTTTTCTCCTTTTAATAAATTTCTCAGGGAAGAATTCATTCATATATTCATCATATATGGGCGCTTGGTGTCTATGTGTGTAAAACGTGGTGCAGATCCAGGTCTAGCAGAATTAAATATGTTTCCAAAGGGGTTAGCGTCGTTTAGCTTTCATAAGGGCTACAAGCCACAATGGACAGCTGAATAATGAGGCTGTTACATATCTGAGTTCTGTCTGTGGTAAAGTAAATATGATAATTGTTGAATTTATTATGGTTTTTATTTCGATCATAATATGATATTAAGAATGGTTAAAAATTCTATATTAGCCTTTTACATTTTATGTTAGAACAACTCCAGATCAGATTTATGAGGCTCTGATTGGCCACCACTGTCCCGTTCTCTCTCGGCTTATCTCACTTTTTACTTCTCCTTCCACCCCCCCCCCTCCTTCTTTCTATCTGAGCAACCTTCCTCCTCCTCTTCCTCACTTCATCATATATGAGGGCAGCATCTCTCTTTCATCCCCTCCTCTGCAAGAAGAGCTACCCCATCCATCTCACACACACACACACACACACACACACACACACACACACACACACACACACACACACACACACACACACACACACACACACACAGTGTGCTCGTCCACAGAGAGCTGCAGAGAGAAAGAAAGAACGAATGCAGAGAAAAGAAGGAAAATATTGTCCAACAAAGACAAACAGATACAGAGTGAAGAAGAACAGACAGACTGAAAGAAAGAATAATAAGTAAACGTGAAGATGTGTGAAGGTGCTTTGAGGTCACAGCGGAGAATACAGTTAATGTCCACTAGATGGAGGTATGGCACTCTGTTTACCTGTTTATCACTCTGTTTACCTGTTTATCACTCTGTTTACCTGTTTATCTGTTAAAGTCGTTCTCTGACAGCAACAGATAGAGATAGAGAAATAGAGATATAGAAATAGAGATAGAGAAAAAGAAATAAAGATAGAGAGACAGAGAAATAGAAATAGAGATAGTGAGATAGAGATAGAGATAGAGATAGAGAGCACCACGTTCTATATTTTTTCCATTGAATTTCATTCTGAGGTGGTTGCAGCTCTTCTTCTTCAGATGTTTGCCTCATTCTGAGGTGGTTGCAGCTCTTCTTCAGATGTTTCCTCAGGATGAAGCGGTTCTGCTGCTCCTGTTGGTCCGACTAGAAAACGCTCCATTTATAGTCTGCTGCATCATTTTAGACATTTTTACCCCAAATTCAGCCTGACATTTTGTTATGTTTGTCCTCTAAAAGTTAAATAAAGTTCTGTGGTTTTGAACAGCATGATGTCATATGATGAGGTTTATTTAAATGACAAACTTCATCTCTGGACGGGTCCCTGACTCACAGGTGGTGAGTTATTTAAAGAGCCCACCGGTGCAGACTAGTTAAAGTCCATATTACACACTGAAACGCCTTTATAAGGCAACTCAGCGAGCGGTGACCTCACAGGCATGAGCAGACGAGTCTCTCACTCTTACTTTTCCCTGCAGTGATGATGTAACAACGGCAGAGGGAGAATCCCAGACGTCTGAAGCTTCATGTGTAACCTGGCGTCTTCTCCGCTTCCTCTACAGTCAGACCTGATTCCATTCCCTGGGTTCTCCACGATAATGGACCGCATGTCAGACAGAGGGGTGAGGCACTGTGGTGATGTCAGAGTCACAGATTGTCCTTAGAAATCCTTTAGAACCTCATTTGAACACCAGTCTCATTAAAACTATTTGTTCTTCTAAAGTGGAACCACTTTGAATCTCTGAGAACACTTAGAAATAAAACCTAGACTTTCACATGTGAAGAAGTGAAATTCATGTGTTCTGATTGGTTCCAAAAGGAGCCGTTCACATGTGACACTTATTTATTTTCACATACTAAAATATTAAAATTTCACACTTGGATATAAATATGAAATTCAAATGAGAAATCAAACGTTTTCATTCTACATGATGTTGGATTTGTCATTTTTACATGTGAGGAAACAAATATGGCCTGATTTGTTTTCACATGTGGAGAAATCACACGTATGTTTATTCACACGGGGAAATTCATTTTCATTCATACTCGAACAATCAAAGCCAATCAGTTATGAAAAAGTCCAGGTCACATGACGCTATTTTATTTTCACGTTAAACATTCAGTTTACATGTGAAGAAGTCAATTTGATCTTATTTCTCGTGCCTTGACTTCTTTTCACGTGTGAAAATGAAATATTATGTAACTCACATGTGAAAATGTTCATTCATACATGAAAAAAAACAAATTCTTATCAAAATGTTCACTTTATATGTGACTTTATTTTCTTTACAAAGGAACATCTTGGTTATAGAATATTTGACCAAATAAGTCGACTCGTGCAGGAATCCCCCGCTCCAGCCGATCCACCGCCGCCAGCGTCTGCCACAGCGTGACGGGGCGAGAACCAACACTCATGATGTCACGGCAACCAGACTAAACAAACCCAGACTGTCAGACGGACAGATGGACAGGTGGAATCCAAGAGATTCACGCTCAACATGTAACTCATTCACAGCCGAGGGAGGGAGGGAGGGAGGGAGGGAGGGATAAAGGAATCCCAGCTTTGCTCCATTAACAGCCCAACAGAGGGAGGGGAGGAATAAATAAAGAAAGAGAAGGAGGGAGGAGGGAGGGAGAAGGTAAAAGTTGGAATGAGTCAGATGGGAGGAGACTGGAGTGGAGGAGAGAGAGAGGGATGGAGGGAGGAGGGAGGGAGGTATAATTATGGTAGGAGGCTGCCAGGGCGAGAGAGAGGAGAGAGAAGCAGAGGGAGGGAAAGAAAGAAGAGAGAGAGAGAGAGTCCAGCCCACTCCGGTAAAACCATTCAACTGGTGAACGAGGGAACGCATTCAACTCAGAAGGAGAGAGAGAGGGAAAGAGGTAAAAAGAGAGAGAGGAACTCCCTTCTTCTGGGATAACTTCTAATGCAGAGATTTCACCCGAGAGCCAGGATCCTTCTTCTCTGCTTTTTCATCATCCATTCATCACATCTGAGAGTTTTTCTTCTTCTTCTTGTCTTTTTCTTTTTCTTTCTTGTGACGCCTCCACATTTTGCAGCCATCTGTCCCTGACAAAAAGATAAGGATTACTCATTTTTCTCTCTTGGCGTTGTGTTTTTCCTTTTGTCCTCCTCTCTCTCGTTTCTTTACAGCTTTTTTTCCCTCCGTTTTTCGCAGGTGGACTGAGCCCAGCTCAAGTTTGCAGCTTCCAAACTTCTGTGGAGAAAAGAGAGACAGTAAGAGAGAGGAAGGAGGGACTCAGTTTTTGTTTCACCAAAACTTCTTCATCTTTTCTGGTGCCGTCTGTGCATCTGCATCCAGCAGCATCACCAAATCCAGCCAATCAGATGACTCCTACCATCATGTCCGTCTTACCTCTGCTCAGCTGGACCGTCCTGCTCCTGGTCCAGAGTTGTGGTTCGTCCTCGGAGTCCAGACTCCAGCCTCTTTCTCTGACCGTCCACCCTCACCACCAGCAGCTGCCGGACACCTCCTCCAGCTCCCACTGCCCCTCCTGTGCCCTGGCCAGGATGAGGAGAAACGAAGAGGGCACGGCGGCGGACGACGACACGGTGGGACAAGAGGATGAGGCGGCTCAGCAGGACGTGGTGGAGGCTGTGAAGAGGCACATCCTCAACATGCTGCACCTCCAAGCCCGGCCCAACATCACCCGGCCGGTGCCCCGCGCCGCGCTCCTCAACGCCCTGCGCAAGCTCCACGTGGGGCGAGTGGCAGAGGACGGCAGCGTGCAGATCGAGGGGGAGGAGGAAGCGCGTGGGAGGGGAGGCCGGGGAGGAGGGGGAGGAGCAGTGGTGGCGGCAGCTCGGGCTGGAGACGACGGCGATGCACAGGAGACGACGGAGATCATCACCTTCGCTGAGGCTGGTGAGTACGTGTGTGTGTGTGTGTGTGTGTGTGTGTGTGTGTGTAGGTTTGTGTGTGTGTGTAGGTTTGTGTGTGTGTGTGTAGGTTTGTGTGTGTCCACCTGCTTAACTCCACCTGCGTACTCACTCAGCCCAACCCATCACACACGCACAGACACACACCTCCTGCTGTTTTCAAAGAATAGCTAATTATCTGCTTAAAGTCAGGGTAGATTTGTGTGTGTGTCTGTGTCTGTCTGTGGGTGTGTCTGTCTGTCTGTGTGTGTGTGTGTCTGTCTGTCTGTCTGTGTGTGTGTGTGTGTGTGTGTGTCTGTGTGTCTGTGTGTGTGTCTGTCTGTCTGTGTGTGTGTGTGTGTGTGTGTGTGTGTGTGTGTGTCTGTGTGTGTCTGTCTGTCTGTCTGTCTGTCTGTGTGTGTGTGTGTGTGTCTGTCTGTCTGTCTGTCTGTGTGTGTGTGTGTGTGTCTGTGTGTGTCTGTCTGTCTGTCTGTGTGTGTGTGTGTGTGTGTGTGTGTGTGTGTGTCTGTGTCTGTCTGTCTGTCTGTCTGTCTGTCTGTCTGTCTGTGTGTGTGTCTGTGTGTGTCTGTCTGTCTGTCTGTCTGTCTGTCTGTGTGTGTGTGTGTGTGTGTGTGTCTGTCTGTCTGTCTGTCTGTCTGTCTGTCTGTCTGTCTGTCTGTCTGTCTGTCTGTCTGTCTGTCTGTCTGTCTGTCTGTCTGTCTGTCTGTGTGTGTGTGTGTGTGTTGAAGCGGTGGAGCTGCTGGAGCGTTTTCCTGACAGATGTAGTGACAGAGCGAGTCACAGCACACTGAAAAAAATGGCTTGTTGAATTTACTACATTTTATTAACTATCATTTGATCTGATCCAGTTTTATATTCTTATATTTTATCTTCTATATATTCTTGAGTTGAATGTGTTCATTATATTTGGCTCATTTTACTCACCTGTACTGCATGTTTCTGGACTGTGAAGCCTCATAGAAACAGGTCAGGACTCAAACCCAGAACCTTCTTGCTATGAGCCCAAAACAGTAAAAGCTAGACGTCACTCAGAACGTGAACCTCAGCTCAGTTTATGTCATGTGACCTAAAACCAACAGTCCCCTCATAGTGTGACCCTCATCATGTGAAAACCTGCCACTAGAATCTGGATCACGTTGGTATCATTATTAGTTTATTCTAGAAAAAACGTATTTCTCTAATGGTGGTTTTCTTCAGGATTCAGCTCCAACATTTGACGGTTTCGTCTGTGGTTCCTGCCCCCCTTGTTTTTGTGGAATTCTGCTAAAAGGTGGCGATAAAAAAAATGCATTTTTCTTGAATAAAGTGGTAGTATGTGTCTGCACATGTGTCTGCACATGTGTCTGCACATGTGTCTGCACATGTGTCTGCACATGTGTCTGCACATGTGTCTGCACATGTCTGTCTGTTAATTGAGTGAAATCGTTTTAATCAGGGACAGAACATTTTGAAATCAATTAAATAAGTAGGACTTAATAACACTGTAAATCTAAGTAAACCAGATTAAACATTTAAAAGGGGTCAGAATCAGTCTTTCCACTCCGTCCTGCTCAGCAGCACCTCAGCAGTGTGAGGTCAGGAGTTAAAGGGACAGTTCACCCCATAATCTTCCTCTTCTCTGTTGTTATTTATCTGTGGAGATTGTTTTGCTGGAGTTCTGTTAAGATGTCTAACTTTGTAAAATATTTTTTGTATTTTGTAATTTCTTGGATAAATAACAAAAAGAAAGATTAAATGAATGTGATTTTACCTGCAGGAGCCAGTTAGTCCAATGAAAAGGTGATTTAAATGGATTTTAGATGGCAGCGCTGTAAGAACTCCCATCCATACAGTCCATTGGATCATTTTAAAATCGTCCTTTTGGTTGTGAAATCCCTGCGTTTCATTTCACCTGTCAGTCAGGCGGTGTGGGCGGGGCTGTGACGCCCGCTGCCTCCTCCTCTGGACTTTCTGTCAATGCAGTTTGAGTTGGCGAGCATCTGGAGGAGCAGATGGAAAAGATTTTTAGGATCCATTCAGACTGAGAGGATGTAAAGAAAATATTTAGTTTGTCTTAGAGCACAGATGTGGCATCAAAACCACTTTAATAGATCAAATCTAGATGGGACAGAACAATGATGTTGGGGGGGGGGTTCTCACAGAGGTGAGCTCTCATGTACCAATCATTATTCAATCAATCATTATTATATTGTCTTCTCAGGTTACAGGCCCTCAGAAACCAATGAGAACTTCACTAGAACCCTTTTAGAACATGATCCAGTTCAGTGAGAACCTAAAGGGAGAACTTGAGAATGAAGTGGTCTCTAGAACAACTGTAAGTACCCCACAGAGGTCCATTTACATCTGAACTGGTTCTCCACAGATTAGACCCAGAGTTTTGTCTCACAGGCTTCTGCTCTGCTGCTCTGTCTGATTGGTCGACTTGCAGCCTGCAGACGATGTGCAGGTTTTCAGTCAAGCTAAAGAAATGTTGGTCAGAAGCGTAGAAGATATTTTAAACTGATAGATGCTGTCATAGTTTTCCTTTAATTTCAGCATTAACTCTGATTTTTACATTTGATCTTTTTAAGGTACTTCATACAACTTAATACCAAAGTGTTTTATATCAACATTTACTGCACAGCCTCAGCTTTCTGTAATATGAGACTAATATGAGATCCTTTGACCCAAAACTTGAAAAGTTTATCTTCTAAATTCTTCTTATCTCCTGTGAAAACGTACCTTTACTGATGTGGACCAATAGTTCTGGCTCTTAAATAGGTTTAAAGTCTGAGGTTTAAAGTCTGAGGTTGACAGCAGTGGTGGAATATTAGAATTAAATAGTAGATAAATGTCTAAAATGACATTTTATAACATGGTTTATTGAGTAGCAGTGCTTTCTGTCTCTACTTTCACCAAATGTTAGAGATAAACTGGACTGAATAATGACGTCATTCTACATGTGATGAGTGTAAATGAATAATTAAATATAAAAATAAATCAGATATTTATTTTATTTACTTATGAGCAGAACGATTCCAGCAACAAAGCACATTTCTATATCGTTTTATCACAAAGATATTAATAAAAACACGCCAGCCTCAAAGGGGTTCAAATCCTTAAAAGGGCATCAACCCCTCCCACCTCATTAAAAATTCAAAAACTCTGAATATTCAAATTTGACCTCCTCTCGTCTTCCTTTGCGACTCGACGTCTCCTGGTTGTTAGCTCTCAGACCGCTTCAGGTTTCTACGTCACCCTCCTATCAGAGGCACACAGGACCAGGATTGGCCTCCAAACTATTTGTGATGTCACAAACGATGCTCATAGGCCCCGCCTCTTGAAGTGGTATTTTCAGTGGGCTCAGAGAGAATTGACCCTTTCAGCAGCTGAATGTGGAAATGGCCTCCTGTAATTATTCAACTGTAGGAACAAGAAGAAAACACATTTTTTAACAAAGGGGGATTTAAAAAAAACTTGTTTTTCTAAGACGGATCACGGCCCGCCGTGAGAATACTGAGAATACCAGCCCTGTGCTTTGTTAGGAATAACTGATGCGTTCAGGGACTTCGGTAATTACTCAGGGTGATGGAGATGGCGGGCAGAGGAGCTGAGGGACGACTGGATTCTTGGCGGAGATGAAGTGTCAACCCGCCGTTCTCTCTATCGGCCCGTTCTGTTCCAGCTCTGCTGTTTACCTTCCCCTCTTCCCCCCCCCCTGCACACACACACAGAGGACAATTAGGCTAATTGAACTTAATTGAACACATCATTAGCGACATTCCACAATCCACTTTCATCCCTCTCTCCGCTGCTCTCTCTAACCTCGCTCTCCCCTTCCTTCCTCTGGCAGATAGAATAAACCGGTCATTGTTGGATCTATTCCGGTGGCCGGGTCTGTCTGGGGACTCAAACTAGCCACCCCACAACGAGCTCCGAGCCAGTTCACTGACCTCCGACAGCTGAGGGGACGCATTTCAGCTGCTGATGAAAGACAAAACCCTTCTTTTCTTTCTGTCCGCTTCCTCTCCATCTTTTTCTCTTCTCTCCTCCCCCTTTTCTCTCCCTGTCCGTCACTTTTTTTTCGGGACGTGGCGTCGGTGTATTTATAGTGTCTACGGTCGTGTCCGTGCCGTCGTACCGTTGTTTGAATCCCTGGCGGTTTGTTTGATCTGTGACCAGCTGCCAAAGATGTTCTATATCTGGAGAGATGAATCACTCTGTAGTAAACAGCTACAGATTGTGTCCAGACCTGCGGTGCATGAACACAAACCAACAGAGACAAATCAGACGAAGATGGAGATTCAAATATTTTTCACATTTAAGTTTCTATTTCTTCTGATTTCAGTCCCACATGAAGCGTCCTGCCACCAACCCTCAGCAGAGCACCAAAGGGGGATGAAAATAGTCCCAAACCAATGCACCATTTCATCTTGAAACAAATAGGAACCAATGGGCAGTCAGATAGTATGAAGGGGCGGACCGACATGTTGTTGGTTGGAGTTTGACAATAAGGAAAATATTGATGCTAAAATTTAGAGCAGCTCAGACTTCATTTAAGTGAAAAGGGTTAATATTGATTATTTCTCATAGTCAGTCACAAAATCTAACCATCCACTGCTAACGTTAGCTTAAATTTGTGATATATTTACTCGCCGTCGAACAAACGTTTCCTTTTCTTCTTCTGCCTCATCAGAAGTAGTTTTTAGTTACTGGTGTATTTTATTTACGGCCCTGATTTTGAGTTGCTTTGCAGAAATGAATTAGTTTGATTATGTTTGTGATATAAATCAGCCGCCATTAGAACAAAGTGTTCGTGGAAAAAGCTCAGAGTGAGACGTCTCTGTTTGCACCTCTCTGCCAGCCGGTGGCTTCGCTAAATACAGGCCGGTTCAAACAGAGGGGGAGGAACGGGGGAGGAATCGGTGGGAAAGAGACACAAAGGGGACAGAGAATTAGAGAGAAGTTAACCATCTCAACCTTGGTTAACTGTCCCTGGATGACTCCGCCACACAGGGAGGCAGCGGTTGGGTTTATTACAAACTGAGACAGAAGCCTGTCCCAGGATGAAACTGGTGGTACTGGGAGACTCCCAGACCAACTATTAACAGGTTCCTCTGGTCCATAAAGGCCTTTTGTTAGCCGACACAAAGGGAGAAGGTCCAGGTGGACGGATGACTCAACTTAGCTACAGAGTTAATTCTGTGCCTTTTGTTTGTTTGTTTGTTTGTAAACACGATAACCCAAAAATGATTGATTGATTGGTGGAGAGGCGGGCCCTGGAGAGGTGAACACGGCTTATCTGATAGATGGTATGAATCCAGGAGGCAAATGTAGGAAGCCTACTATGGTGATGCCATGACCCACCCTACTCTGCCTCTGATTGGCTGGGCATGACGATGGTGTTTGTCACGCAATTGAAAGTCTTTCAGTGAGAAATATCATTGTCATTCTAAACCAATCAGAGGCAGAGTAGAGCGAGCCATGGCGTTGCCATAGTGGGATTCGTAACTTCACTAAGCAGAGGTCTGCCCTCTCTGAGTGCCTTCTAGTTACTATTGTAACCATGACGACAAAGCTCCCATAGCCTTTGTGAATAATAATTCTAAACCGGGTCTGATAAAACCGATTATCTTCCTGGTTTTGAACGTCACAGAGAAATGATGGTTTCCTGAGTCGCGTCAGGAAATCCGAGGACTTGTTGCAGATACAGAAAGTGAGACTTTTAAAAAGCGATGAGGTTGTGATTCCAGATGAAAACCGGTTCCTGTCGTCCTGACGACCTCTGACCTCTACGCCTCCATACCTTTTTCTTTTTCCCTCCAGTTTTATTTCATTTCTCTTCTCTTTGTCACTTCTGGAGAACTTTTCCTGACGACAACAATTAAAACACGTGAAGGTTTGATGAAACATTCTGATTTTAGTGGACGTGTCTTCGCCTCGGTTTGAACCATCTGGAGCAAGTTCACATAAATTCACATCCATTTTAATTGTGCGTTTGCATGCAGTCTGAACACCTTCAGGCTGCACTTGACTTTGATCTGGATTGAACACAGATCTCAGCTGTGATTGGTTACTGTACCTGGCGGGTGTCCTCTCCTTTCCCTCGCTGTTTGTGATCCTGTCAGGCTCCACATGAGGGATTTGCTGCCCTCGAACACGACTAACGTTTATTTTTATCCTCAGCGATTATTTTCTCAATTAATTGTTTAGTCAAAGTAAAAAGAGCCAGAATGAAACACGACATCTTCAAATGTGTCAGTTTTTCCATCCAAAATGGAAAGTCAGGTCAGGTTTCTGGATTTATGTTTGAAAAAGTATTGAAATAATTAAAATACCAAAATATTTCCTGACAGTTTCCTTTAAATTGTTGAATTGATTAATCATTGCTCCTCTATTTGGACTGGGAACAGTCAAAACATTTAAATGATAATTCAATTCAAACAAGACAAGAAGAAGCTGCAAAAGGAGAAATAATTCAAACTAATCAATCAGTCCACCAACCAATCCCTCGCTGAGGTGGGCGTGGCTGAGAGGTGTGAACCATCCCTTCTTTCTGTATGTGTGTGTGTGTATTTACTAACCCCTAACCCTAACCCACTGACTCACATGTGGTGCCAATAAGCCCGAGCAGGGCGTCGACTCTTGGGATCTGCATCATATTTCTGTCCCACACAGGCGAGGCAGTGCCTGACAGTCCTGACTGAGGGCTCCCTATGCCCATTGTGAAGGTTCACTCTAACTTCATTAAGGCTCATTTAAACATCTGGTGATTTTAAAGGAGCATAAAGGTAGAGCCGCGCTCTGCCCGCTTTAAACTCCTGCAAGTAAACATGGAGGTCGTTACGGAAACATCTTTAGTCCAATCTGCAGGGGGGGGGGGCGGATCCGCTGATCCCTCCTAATGTAAACCAACCAGACAGAAGAAAGGGCAGGAAAAAAGAGAGACAGCTCATACTTACTCCTGCAGTACACTGTAAAAACTGTGTTCCTGCACCAGACCTGAGATCTGAGACCTGAGATCTGAGATCTGAGACCTGAGATCTGAGATCTGAGATCTGGCTGCTGTTAAAAAAGGATCTGATCCGGCTCTTTTTACAGCGTGTAGATGCAGCAGAGAGATGGAGAGAGTGTTTGATCAGTTTAATGTAAAGCTGTCACACACAGAACAGATAGAGCGCCAGATTAAACGAGTGTATCTACAGCTCCTGTAAAACATCACGTCCTCCCATTCTTCTCCAGTCACGGCCCAGTAAGACCAGTTTGGAGGGAGGACAGGAGAGACAGAGGAACAGCTGTGCAAACTGTGACCCCAACAGAAGCTCCTCTTTCTGTCTTTATCTTTACTTTTTTCTTTCTGTCTTTATCTTTACTTTTTTCTTTCTGTCTTTATCTTTACTTTTTTCTCCTTCTTTCTTTCTTTCGCTTTCTTTTTTCTCTTTACTTTTTTCCTTTGTATCTTTTTCCTTCCTTTCTTGTTTTAGTTACTTTCTTTTGCTTTACTTTTTTCTTTTTTCTTTCTTTCTTTCTATGTTTTAGTTAGTTAGTTTCTCTCTTTCTTTCTTTCTCTTTACTTTTTTCTCTCTTTCTGCTGAAGAAGAAAACTTCAACTTCTTCTCTCCCATGAAAACACACACTCAGCCAACAACATACACATTTACACTCACACTCTCTCTCTCTTGCACACACACACACACACACACACACACACACACACACACACACACACACACACACACACACACACACACACACACACACAGAGTTTGCTGATCCATTGAAAGAGGGATTACGATGGACAATGGAAGACACAATGTTTGGACAGATGGGTAGTGTGTGTGTGTGTGTGTGTGTGTGTGTGTGTGTGTGTGTGTGTGTGTGTGTGTGTGTGTGTTTAAACAGAGGATGAGGGTGTGTTCACTCACTGATGTCAACAGTCATGTCCAGAATTAGCAGCATCCCATTTCAAGCTCCGCCCCCTCTGAAAGCTGACGCCCACTGAGGTCGACCCCCCCTCCTCCCAGAGTGACGATGCGTTCAGGTGCTTCTTGCCAGCCTGGAAGTCAAAGTCAGTCAGCAATGCAGGCTAAATACTGATGCCTCGTCATTTGATCAGGTTCTACCTCCTTCACCCTCGACGTCAAAAACAAATGTTCCCATAAACTAATTACTAATATTCGTTTAGTACCATTAATATTTCTGTCTCATCTCTTGTTTATGATATAAAGGACATATTTAGACCCTTTTTTAAGATGTAGCTTCTAAGCTAAAAGCATTAGTGCACAAACTGATGCATGCTAATGGTTTCAGCTTAGTGGCTACAGTGAAGATTTCATCTTAAATGAGGGAGTAAGAAACATCTTTTTGAATCGTTCTGGGATAAGGAGTCGTTTTATGTTTTTAAAACTAGCCTCCATCTTCATCAGAGAACGCTGCGATGCTGTTTTACTGTGAAGCTCCAGTTTAGTGGATGAAGGAAAACAAACTTTTCCAAGGATTTCTTTATTTTTTGCGGTGGGATTTTGTAAAAGACTGAGTATCATTTTCCAAAACTGTTGCATCCCATGATCTCTGCTCGCTGTGTGTGTATAAGGGGGATTACAGGAGATTTAATAAGTATGTGTGTGTGTATCATAAACCAGCGATCAGTGTTTGATGTTGGCAGGATCTCTTGTTTAGCTTTGCTAGCTGCTCAGAAAGGCCTCGTCTGATAAATCAAATCAACGTCATAATACGCCGCAGGGGCTGATGGGAAGGTTAGCAAATGTTTGGAGGCTGCTGCCGATGATGATGATGATATTTGGCTCGGTTTATAGATCCTGATTTGTGCGTCAGAGATTGATGAAGAACCTTTAACTGTGAGAACAGATTTTTAATAGCTGAAATGTGGATTTTTATGAAACTGTTTTCATTGTTTAAATGTTAAACACCTGGACACAGAGGAGGTTCTCCACCTTCACCTCCACGAGGAAAACACTGACCTGCCGTTCTCAGTGAGCGTTTCCTCCCTCCCTGCTGTGCAGTCCAAGCAGACGGGGGCCAGAAATCAGGTTTTATGAGTTGTTGAGACATCAGTTTGTAAAGATCAGTCTTGTGTAAATGGAGGGGGATTCCAGAGAGAGATGAGCTGTGAGGAGAAGACTTGCAGAGGTCGGACAGTCTCCAGGAAACTTCTCCTGGTCTCTGAGTGTAAATCAGCTGCTGGAGCTTCTTTATGTTACCTGATCTATTGAGTCTTTACATGTTTTAACAGATGAAGTCATCATCAGATTCATTTCCCTCAGTCAGTGCCATGAAAACCGTCCTGCAGAGACCCAGGGGTGAACTTTTAGTTCTTCATGTTGCAGCATACAGAGATACAACAACAAAAACAACATCTTCTATTCTAACAAAAGCCTTTCAGACTTTTTGTAGCTGAATATAATTTGTAGTGTCTCAATTCACATGTTTAAATCTTGACTGAGCAGTGATGGTTAGTTACAGTGATAGTGGGTTATACAGTGATGGTGAGTTACACAGTGATAGTGAGTTACAGTGATAGTGAGTTACAGTGATAGTGGGTTATACAGTGATGGTGAGTTACACAGTGATAGTGAGTTACAGTGATAGTGAGTTACAGTGATAGTGGGTTATACAGTGATGGTGAGTTATACAGTGATAGTGAGTTACAGTGATAGTGAGTTATACAGTGATAGTGAGTTACACAGTGATAGTGAGTTACAGTGATAGTGAGTTACACAGTGATAGTGAGTTACACAGCGATAGTGAGTTACAGTGATAGCGAGTCATACAGTGATAGTGAGTTACAGTGATAGTGAGTTATACAGTGATAGTGAGTTTACACAGTGATAGCGAGTTACAGTGATAGTGAGTTACACAGTGATAGCGAGTTATACAGTGATGGTGAGTTACAGTGATAGTGAGTCACACAGTGATGGTGAGTTACAGTGATGGTGAGTTACAGTGATGGTGAGTTACAGTGATGGTGAGACCAACAGACTGAACGTCTCTGACAGCACACATCACAGCAGACAGAAATGATCCAGCTGACTGCTCATCCGCAGGTTACATCACAGACAGGAAATGAAGTCAACAGTGTGTTTTTAATGGATCACAGATCCATCAGAGCCATGAAGACGACTTATCCTCCAGCTTTAGCAGCATTCTGAGCGTCACACCAACAGATTGGTGTGTCTGTGTTTGAAGCTGCAGGAGTTCAGACTCCGTCCAGCAGCTTGAATCCAGAAACAATGAATGAACAGGCTTCTATTTTTTTCTGAAATGACGATGATGTAAGTGGGATAATCGCCTCCGAATTGTTGGTAAAACGGCGTTAATGGACTCGCTAAGGTGCCGACCGCCTCCACACACAAACACAGAGAGAAGCTGCCCGTTCACACCGTTTAGCATTCATACACTCCCAAATCGTGACTTTGGTTTTCTGTATGGACGCCCACGAGCCAGAGACTCTGGAGAGGGAGAGAGGGAGGAAAGGTGATGCAAAGATGTTATGTAACGGCGGTGGACAGTAATTGGGTCTTCAAACCAGTGATTAGCTCAATGTCTGGCCTGGAGGCTTCGAGGAAATGTAAAATACAGGTTTGGACGTGTGTGTGTGTCTGTGTGTGTGTGTGTCTGTGTGTGTGTGTGTGTGTCTGTGTGTGTGTGTGTGTGTCTGTGTCTGTGTGTGTGTCTGTGTGTGTGTGTGTGTCTGTGTGTGTGTGTGTGTGTCTGTCTGTGTGTGTGTCTGTGTGTGTGTGTGTCTGTGTGTGTGTCTGTGTGTGTGTGTGTGTGTCTGTCTGTGTGTGTGTGTGTGTGTCTGTGTCTGTGTGTGTGTCTGTGTGTGTGTGTGTGTCTGTGTGTGTGTGTGTGTGTCTGTCTGTGTGTGTGTCTGTGTGTGTGTGTCTGTGTGTGTGTGTGTGTGTCTGTGTGTGTGTGTGTGTCTGTGTGTGTGTCATTATTCCCTGAGAAATTTATTAAAATACAAAAACAAAAAACACTCTCACACTGTCAAAGAAACTAAAAAATAAATTAAAAAAAATCCTGGCCCCGCCCCTTTATACAGATCCATTCCAACATGTAAAGGGGTCTGTTGTGGACCGAAACCCGTCCTCCCTCAAAGTTTACTGTTACTGTTGGGTACTTTTAATCCTGCTGACAAACCAAGAAACAAACAGACAAAAACCAAACCTGATTGGTGGAGGTAATTAATATTTTGTGTAAATGTGACTTTTTCTTAGATATTTACAGATTTGTCTTAAATCTCAGCACATATTTAGATTATTTTCCACATTATGGATTCAGATATGGATTCACTTCCAGCAGCCACTAATCCTCACAAAATTAAAAAATGAGAAAACACATTTCGCTTCCCAATAAAACCGTCTTCTTTAATCACAGCTGACTCTCAGCTCTGAGGCTTTTCATTCATTGGCTGTGTCAGAGCAGAAACACTGTGGAGGTGCTTCCTATATGTTCTCAGACGTGTTGCTGTAAACTGATTGGAGGCTGCAGTAACGACAGCAGAGCTCCTGGTGGGAACTATTAGCAGCTTTAAACACTGCCTGACTCCAAAACCTCCGACCGCTGCTGCTGACTCAGCAGGAAGAGTCCAATCAGCAGTGTATCTGTGTGTGTGTCTGTGTGTGTCATTGAATTCACTTCAGTTACGATTGTAAACACACAAACTCACATTCTCTGTGAGGCATTCAGGGTCTTTCTGTGTGTGTAGTAAAGGAGGACGTCCACAGTGAGACTTCTCTCTCTCAGATGTAGAAATGAACTGTTTGTCGAGTTTCAGCCATGTTGGTTTAGTTTAAAGAAGCAGTTCACCCAAAAATGTAAATTCAGTCGTCGTCGACTCACCAACCAAATATTCCTGGAGCTTCCCAGTAAAATTGAATTTAGTAAGAACGGACTATTTTTTAAAACAAACATTAAATGACTCCATACAGCTGGTATGATGTCATCCAAGTCTCCAGAATTTATGTTTTTGTTTTTAACCAAAACCTTCACTGTAGCCTCTAAGCTAAAATCGTTAGCGTGTTCCTACCAGTCGATCTCTGGATGATGTTTATTTGCTACCTGGAAGCTTCCTGCTGAAGCAAATCTCATCTAGCAGCACATGTTCACACATTTCCCACTAATGCCTTTAGCTTTGATGCTATAGTCAAGATTTCAGCTTAAAAAGGGTGTAAAGAAGTTCTTTTCAAATAAAATTGGGACCTCAGGGCTTCTGTAGACTTTGCTTACGTCGTACGAGCAGCGTGGATTCATTCATGTTTGTTTTTTCTAAGCTAGTCTCCATCTTCTTCAGGTGTTCAGCAGAATGCTGCAAAGCTGTTTTACTGTGAAGCTCCAGAAATGTTTGAGGACTCAGAAACTTGCTGCTGCTGATTTAGAACAAAGTTCTCATTGGTACTCTATGTATGACATCATTATTTTGAGTTGGATGTTGTCCTAACAGTCTGTTCTCTGTCTGTGTCTCAGGAGAGTCTCAGGGCGTGGTGAACTTCGTCCTGTCTAAAGAAGGAGGTGATCTCTCTCTGGTGGAGCAGGCAAATGTTTGGCTCTTCCTCCGTTTGGCTAAGGCCAATCGCAGCAGAGCCAAAGTCACCATCCGCCTCTTCCAGCAGCGCCGGCCTCCCAACGGACGCCCATCCTCGCCGCAGGAAGACATTCTCCTGGCAGAAAAGAACGTGGACACCCGTCGCAGTGGTTGGCACACCTTCTCTGTGTCGGCGGCGGTGCAGGCAGTGCTGGAGAGCAAGGAGAGCACAACGCTGAGCCTAAGGGTGTCCTGCCCGCTCTGCGCTGACGCCGGCGCAACACTCGTCCTGGTCTCCAGCAGCTCAGAAACGCGTCCCAACCAGCGGGAACAATCCCACCGGCCGTTCCTCATGGCCGTGGTCCGACCGGAAGACAGCAGCGACTCCAGGCGGCGCAGAAAGCGTGGGCTGGAGTGTGACGGCAAAGTCCGCGTCTGCTGCAAACGGCAGTTCTACGTCAACTTCAAAGATATCGGCTGGAACGATTGGATAATCGCACCACCCGGTTACCACGCCAACTACTGTGAGGGGGAGTGTCCCTCCCATGTGGCGAGCATCACCGGGTCCACATTGTCCTTCCATTCCACCGTCATCAGTCACTACCGCATGAGGGGCTACAGCCCCTTCCAGAACCTGCGGTCGTGCTGTGTGCCCACTCGGCTACGAGCGATGTCCATGCTCTACTACAACGAGGAGCAAAAGATCATCAAGAAGGACATCCAGAACATGATCGTGGAGGAGTGTGGCTGCTCGTAAACAAAGAACCTGAACCGGATCAGTCCGGTACAAACTGGACTGGAGAGGACCGGGTAGGAGGAGGACCTCTGAACCCAGAGAGAGAGAGAGATGGAGGGAGCAGAGAAAGATGGAGGTGACTTCATCATCGTCACTGCTGTGTTTGATTCTTCACCTCCTCCCTCCATCCCTCCATCGATCGGGGTCTCTCTCTGGGAACTTCTCGATCCTCGTTCAGCAGAACTCAGAAAGAGTCTCGACGGCACTTTCAGAAAAGAAGAAAAAAAAGAGTATCTAATATATTTTTGTTACGAGAGGAGGGGGCGAGGCTTATTTATGTGTCTGAGACGTTCAAGCACCACTCGACCTGTCGGATCCTCAGAGACGAGTGGCCTGAAAAACTACTAACAAAAAAAATCTCAAAACTATGCAACTTGTTTCACGTATTATGATCTTATGTTACATGTTTTTTGTTTACTTTCAAATCGTACGAGGAGGAGGAGGAAAGACTCTTTTGTATTATTTTTGGGAGGTTTGTGTGTGTGAGTGTGTGTGATGAGAGATACTTGAAAGAAACAAGTTGGCCCGGCTGCTGGAACCAAACACTTCTTTATGTTACCATGGTTACCATGTTGATGTTATAATTATTATTGTCAGTAAGTATATTAATAATATTATTGTTTTTGTCATAATAATTTTTGTTTGGCTGCATTTGTGTTTTTTGTTGTTAAAAAAAAAAAAGAAACGTTACAAACGTTTTCATCTTTTGCACTATAGCGACGCTCGTGCTCAGATTAGCCTGTAGAGACCATCAGAGCGAGGACAGACCAGAGCTTCCTGTTCAGGGTGGCCTCCAGGTGACAAAAGTTCACAGGTTTCATTCCCAGTTGTAGCTGAAATAATAAGTCGCTCTGGGTCTCAGAAAACAAAAAGTGTCACGTTTTGGAAAGATGAGAAGAATTTGGATTTTTCCACTTGCTGCCAGAAAATACAAACATTGGTGGACGTGAAGTGTGATTGGCTGAGTCAAGCTAACACACTCTAAATGTACTAATTCCAAATTTTTTCAGTTTTCTTCTTGATATTCTTTGTAAAACATATTTTACTGTCAAAATAAAGTGTGCAAGTGTTCCCCGAACTGTCAGAAATAAAATTTAGATTAGCACAAATACTGCTTATTTATTTATTTATTTATTTTTGTTGTAATTAAAACATTCAAATCCAAGTATATGAAGTCTAAAAATACTGATGTGAGCTAATTGTTAACAACTATAGATGAAAAAATTCACCCATGTCAAGCTAAATATCTATGAAAATTAACTTGTCAAACATAACGATAGCATGAATGATGCCCAGAGCGCTACTGAACTTAAAGGCAGCAGCAAAGTAACGTCCCACTGGAAATCGCCATGACGCATCAGGAACTTCCTGTCTGTCCGGTCAGATGACAAGAGAAGAATAAAAAGCACTTAGAAGAGAACATTTAGATCGGACTTGAATCCTAAACTGAGCTAAGACACACACAACAAGACAACACTCACGATCGCGTAAAGCGGTGGTCATTTTACAGCCGCTCTATTAGCATAAATATTCAGTCAGAGGTAGCTAACAGCTAGCTAAGCCCGCTAATATCCAAGAATCATAAGAAAAGGAACAAAAACGCAGGTTTAAAGCACAAGAGCAAACCCTTAAAGCAACCTTATGTCTTCATCTGAGTGGGATGTTTACAGTACGTTAGCATGTTAAGGTCATTAGCATTAGCCGACAGAACTAATAAATGCTATGAGGAAAAACACACCACTTTATTTCTTTGTTAAATAAAGATTTAGAATCAGGCGTTTAAAGGATGCATTCACCGAAGCTCGTCTTTTGTGGGTGTTTTTACCAAGTTTTTATGAATGCGACACACAAGTGTCAAAAAATTGCACTTTGGATAATTTGTCTTTTCTAATGAATGAACACTCATAACAATAAAGAGCCTTCATGAATCAATCCATGAATAAATTGATTTTTTTCCTCTAGCCACACTGAAAAAAAAACCCAGCTGAAATATTACAAGAATAAAGTCATAATTTTATGAGAATAAAGTTGTCATTAAGAAAAAAATCACTATATTACAAGAAAAAGTCATAATTACGAGAAAAAGTCTTCATTTTACGAAAATACTCGTAAATTTGTAATTTTAGACTTCTTATTAGAGGTGAAATATCAGACGAGTCTTGTTAGCTTTATTTTAATACAGGTTTGACAAAATAAAGACATTATCACATCACATTATTAAGTATCGTGAGTTATTCTTGTTGCATTGTCTCAATTTCTTGTAAAATTACAACTTTATTCTCATAATGTTACAACTTATTTCTTGTCTTATTTTGACTTTTTATTGTTGACTTTATTGTTTTTTTGCTTTATGACCCAAATCATCACAATTTTTAACTGGATTTATTGGAGAAATTCATGAGTGAGAACCAGAGAAAATGGAGATAACATTCTTTCATATGTTGAATCTGTGGGTTCACTTTAGAAGAAAAGATTTTGTTTGGAGAGAACATCCGGTGTTTAATTTTAGTTGCTTTAGAACACCAAAGAGTCGAGTTTGTGCTCTTGTTTGAGTGAGAGAGAAAAATGTTAGTTCAATCAATGATTCTGAAAAAAAAAGATCATTTACACCATGATTTTGTTCACTTTATAAGAGAAAATGAGTATCTGTCAAAATGTGTTGAAATTCATAAAATCTTTTATTTAAGCTTCATAGTTTTTGTTGCCGATTAATTGAGTTTTTAGTCACTTTGGAACATTTTTGACAGAGTTGTGATGTTTTTTTTATCGCAGCTTCCTTTTCCTCTCTCCCTGCACAACTCCACTTCCCACAATGCTTTAGTTTGAGCTCATCTTAAAGTGAAAAGGAAGACAATCATCATGGGAGAAAACAGAGCAGGTTTGGTCATTTCTTCTGAGTGTTTCCGTGTTGTATGTGTTTATATCAGTATTCTCGACTTGTTCACCAAAAGTTTTGGAGTATTGGTCCCATTTTGAATGAAATCACACAAGTTCTGTTTTTATTTTCATGTTTGTTTTTGTCATCATTGTTTTGTACGAGTGGATCCTCTTCTTCTGGACTTTTTGGGTGAAACTCATAGTCCATCCTCTGTGGACATGGACGCATACAAAATGTCAGTGCAGAAAAAAAAGATGCAAAAGGTAAAAAAAGAAAAAAAAACAGGAATAAAAGAAGTTGTATTTGTTGATTTTGTTCTTTTATCAAGAAGGAAAAAACTGACACTGAACAAAGTGGACAAAGAATAAAAAGTCTATTTTTTATTCTGTATATATCGAAATTTAAGACTTCAGTATGTTGCATTGCTTTGTTGTACAAATCAAATGTGCTTGTGGCATTTTTCTAATCTAATTTATTTTACAGTATTGTTCTGTTTTCTGCTTCACCATTAAAGTTTAAAGGATGAACACAAATGAAATGTCTTTTGTCCCTTGTTCATCACGTACAGTCCTCATTTCCTCTTTTTTAAATTCAAACCAAAACACCTGATTTCACCTGTGAACTGTTCTTAAAGGACACTTTTCTCTGAGCAGTTGAGAAAAGGGTGAAAATAATGTATTTTCAAGTCAATTTTGGATTTTTTCTTTCTCTCAAAACTCCAAATTCAAATTTTTTTTAGCATCGATTGCTATATTCTCCTTGATGTCATCAAATCTCGTGTTCAGACTCAAACCAACAACATGTTAGTCCACCTCTCCATACTGTCCCAATCCTCTTCAGCATTTTAGGAAAATATTGAAACCATTTTTTCCCCCTCTCATGCTAATGAAAGTGAAGTTTCTTAGTCCACTAAACATTTATGGAGCTTGAGAGTAAAACAGAGATGAAGCATTCTGCTAAACACCTGAAGAAGATGGAGACTAGTTTAAAAAACAAAGATAAACTGACTCCATACAGCCTGAACAACATAATCCAAGTCTCCAGAAGATCCAAGATCCCAAAATAATGACCCTAAGGTGTACATTTTAGGACATCCACAGACCCCAGACCTCCAGCAAAAAGGCTTTGCTCCTCAGACTAAAAGGCTTCAGTTCTAAGAAAAACAAAAATGAAAGATCATCGGACAAAACTCCTTCAGAAAAAACGCGTTCAGAAAAAACTTGTTCGAAGAAAATTTGTTCAGAAAAACTGGTTCAGAAAAAACTGGTTCAGAAAAAATTGGTTCAGAAAAAACTCTTTCAGAAAAAACGTGTCCAGAAAAAACTTGTTCATAGAAAACTTGTTTAAAAAAAAAAGTCGTTCAGAAAAAAGTCGTTCAGAAAAAAACTTGTTCTGAAATAACGTGTTCTGAAAAAACATGTCCAGAAAAAAACTCGTTCTGAAAAAACTAATTCAGAAAAAACTTGTTCAGAAAAAGTCGTTCAGAGAAAACTCGTTCAGAAAAAAGTCGTTCAGAAAAAACTCATTCAGAAAAAATGTGTTCTGAAATAACGTGTTCTGAAAAAACATGTCCAGAAAAAAATTCGTTCTGAAAAAACTAATTCAGAAAAAACTTGTTCAGAAAAACTTGTTCAGAAAAAACTTGTTCAGAAAAAATGTGTTCTGAAAAAACGTGTCTAGAAAAAACTTGTTCAGAAAAAACTTGTTCAGAAAAACTTGTTCAGAAAAACTTGTTCAGAGAAAACTCGTTCAGAGAAAACTCGTTCAGAAAAAATGTGTTCTGAAAAAACATGTCCAGAAAAAAATTCGTTCTGAAAAAACTAATTCAGAAAAAACTTGTTCAGAAAAAATGTGTTCTGAAAAAACGTGTCTAGAAAAAACTTGTTCAGAAAAAACTTGTTCAGAAAAACTTGTTCAGAAAAACTTGTTCAGAGAAAACTCGTTCAGAGAAAACTCGTTCAGAAAAAATGTGTTCTGAAAAAACATGTCCAGAAAAAAATTCGTTCTGAAAAAACTAATTCAGAAAAAACTTGTTCAGAAAAACTCGTTCAGAGAAAACTCGTTCAGAAAAAAGTCATTCAGAAAAAACTCATTCAGAAAAAATGTGTTCTGAAAAAACGTGTCTAGAAAAAACTTGTTCAGAAAAAACTTGTTCAGAAAAACTTGTTCAGAGAAAACTCGTTCAGAGAAAACTCGTTCAGAAAAAACTTGTTCAGAAAAAACTTGTTCAGAGAAAACTCATTCAGAAAAAACTTGTTCAGAAAAAATGTGTTCTGAAAAAACGTGTCTAGAAAAAATTTGTTCAGAAAAAACTTGTTCAGAGAAAACTTGTTCAGAGAAAACTCATTCAGAAAAAATGTGTTCTGAAAAAACGTGTCTAGAAAAAACTTGTTCAGAGAAAACTTGTTCAGAAAAAACTGGTTCAGAAAAAAACTCGTTAAAAAAGTCATCTGAAAAAACTCAGAAAAAACTCCCTTGGACAAAAGTCCTTCGGACAAAGTTCCCTTAGACAAAATGTTAAAATTCCCACAAAATGCAGTAGAGTGACATAATGTAGCTAATATTCAGACTTTATAAGCAAATATATTTACATGGGGATAGTGTGGCATGAAACAAGTATCTTACTCTTAATCACTTGGTAAATTCAACCAAATTTGTTGCCTCACCTGTGATAAATTTGTTTTGGCCAAGTGAGTTTCATCTGAGGGAGTTTTTCCTGAGAACTGAAGCCTTTCAGTCTGAAGAACGAAGCCTTTTTGTTGGAGGTCTGATGTCTGTGGATGTCGTAAAATGTTCACCGTATGACCCGACGGTGACTACACTGAAGATTTCAGCTTAAAAATGTGAATTAATGTCTTTTTGAATCAATTTGGTCACCATATCGTCCCCATCTTCAGTTTAGGAGAACGCTGCAACTCTGTGTTACTGTGAGGCTCCAGAAATGTTTGAGGACTAAGGATCTATCAGCCCTGAGGAGCTGATGAGTGATTTTCATGTGAAATAAGGTCATTTTGAGGATCACACTGTTGCTTTGAAAAGCTTGCATTAAGTCAGTGTTGTGTGACTACTTGTCACCACCCTCCCTCGGGCCGCTCCATGCAGGTTTGTTTTTTTAATCTCTGGCTCCTTCAGAACGATATAAACTCTGTCTTGTTAAACTCGCATATTAAAAATGTGATTGCAAAAATGGACACTGAGCTTTTCCAGCTTCAGAGGACGAACGTTTGAGGGTCGAGGACGCTGGAGCCACTCCAGTCAGCCTGGAGGAGACGCAGCAGGGATTCATTTCCTCGTGGTGAGGAAAAAATGCAGGCTCTATTAAAGCTGTGATACATGAGGCAGGAGGTCAAAGGTCAGCTGAAGCCCAGCAGTTCCCCTTCTCTGCCCTGTTAAACCTTAAAGTTGCTAAAAAGGAGTTTGGTCTGAGCTACTGAAGTGTAGAATTTAAATTCCTCAGAGAGTGAAACAAGATTACAGACTAGTTTGAATTGATCACATTTAGAGACTTAAGGTTTTACATTTTCATCAGTTAGAGATAAACACCTGCAGCAGAACCGAGTCGGTCCACAGAGGACTCTGGGGGCGTCGGTGGGACTACAGGGGAAGCAGAGACCGGGTTCGCTGAAGGAACGTCTGCAAACTAGTGAAGGCTTCCTAATGCTCAGTGTTAAAAACGGATACGACTACAGACGTGTCGTCCCTTCGTACTCATGCATACTTCCTTCGTATTTGAACTCATTTTCTGAAAGCTTATGGATATTAATGAATCATAGCGGTACCTCCAGCAAGACACGACGAACGTCTACGGATACGACAAACAAGACATTTCTCCATCCACCGCCGGGTAAATCTCTGTCTCTGCTTTTACTTTTTATTTAGGTGATACATCAACACAACCTCCTCTACGATGTCATTTTTGTTGTTGTCGAAACTTTTGACTCTTTACTGCCCTCTTGTGACGTAAACAAGTAAGGGAAGTGTGAGGGTGTTGACGGATACATGGGAGCATCAACGAGCCTTAAGGCTGGAGTTCAGACTGACTGAGGAGTAACTATCTGATAAGGTGGATGTGGCAAAGCTGAGTCTTTGTAGGATTCCTGATTACAGGATGGGATCCAGCTGCTGGCACTCAGGCTCCAACCTGCCTTTAATTAATCTAAGAGACGATGATGACTATCGCTTCTGGTGAGACTCCAAGATTAGATTAATCATCAAGATGTTATTTCAGATACATTTACAAACTCTGAAATTAATAAAACCACTTCCTGTCTGTGCGTGTGTATCTGCAGTATAAATAGAAGTAATGACAGGAGGACAGTAAAATGACTTGCAGATGACACAGCCCCGCCTTGTAGAGGCACATCTAAAGATCAGCGACTCAACCCTAATCTATTCTTGTGAAGACCAGACCATTAGATGCTGGAGGATGCTTTGTGTAGTGTCTGTGTCCTCACAAGAATAGCAGGGAAATGTGTGTGAATATCAGTGACCTCAGCAGACCACAGCAGGGTGTTTCCCTGCCAGCAGAGCAGTCGTTGTGGTCGCCTCATGCTCCACTGTTTCAGGAGGTGATTCGGTCTTGGAACAGACAGAATACATTTGACACTTGGTGCTGAGTCTTTAAAGATATTAGGTTTGTAAAAGTGTAACTGGGCTGGAGGGTATTTTATCAGTGCCATCATATAGAAATGATGCAGCTTACCTGTCTTGACTTGGGCCTTGACTTATGTTGTTAGTCTTGATTTGGGACTTGAATCCGGACTTGACCCAGGACTTGCCTGTCTTGTTTTGGGACTTGACTCATGACTCTTGACTTGGGACATGGCTCGGGACTTGAATCTGGACTTGACTCTGGACTTGCCTTTCTTTATGTGGGACTTGACTTGAGACTTGCCTGACTTGACTTTGGCGTTGACTCTTGTTGTTAGTCTTGACTTGAGACTTGCCTGACTTGACTTTGGCGTTGACTCTTGTTGTTAGTCTTGACTTGGGACTTGACTCTGGAGTTGCCTTTCATTATGTGGGATGTGACTTGAGACTTGTCAGTCATTATGTGGGACAAAGAAAAACCGACCTCTCACCTCTATGTCCTCCTCCTGTATCATTTCAAACTGTACGCTTCTCCAACTCTGCTTTTTAAATAGAAAATACTTCAGGTGTTTCTGGAAGGGAAATTCACACTCACCTATGATTAATTGTCTAAAGGATTAAATTAGAATAAGCTTCTATGATGAATCAACTTGATTAAAGTTAGTAGCTTCCAAAAGGGTTTTCCTTTTGTTTTTAACACTTTCATACAGTACAAACTCTTCTACGGAGAATCCCTGATCATCTGCGTGTCCCATAAACCAAATGGTACCAGTTAAGATCTAAATGATGTTACTTCTTTAAAAGGTAAACTTCAAAAGTTTTCTGTTGGATCAGAAGCATCCTGATTCTGCAGTAGGTGGAGAGAAGGATCAGATTAGGCTCTGAACAGCACGGTTATGAACTTAACATGGCAGTTTTTCTTGACGAATTACAGACATGGACGATTTGCACGGGAATAAAATCAGTGAGGGCAATTATGACAAATGACTGCATTTCCTTGTGTGATAGCAGCTCAGTGAAAAGCAGCCCGGTGAGAGTTATCTAGAGTATGGAGGGTGTGACAGCAGTCATTTCCCCTCAGATGTCCAGCAGATGGGAATCTGACAATCCTGCCTGGGAAACAAGAACTGAAAGACCTGATTGTGATGCCAGAGTTTCTTAAAGTGAGCATATCGACTTCACGTAGTGCAAAAATATCATTTAGTCTGTGTCAGACAACACTTCTCCTAAAAACATCACAAAATGTAATTTTAGAACTTTATTCTACATTTATCTGTTTTATTCTAATTTTCCACTGCTTCTGTCAAACTCAGACTTTAAAACCATTTAAGAACCAGAACTATTGGAGGAAAGATGAGTTTTAACACAGAATTTAAAAAACTTTTACTTTTCAGATTTGGGGTTTTGGTCGTCTTCAGAAAGCTGAGACTGTAAATGTTTCCATGAACACTTGGCGTTCACACAGCCAGAGTAACACACACACGACTTACACAGCTAATGTAAATGCCCAGTTAAACCACTAGAAATTCACAACTATAAGTGGTTTCCAGTGTGAAAGCGACAGAAAGCTACAGACACAACCAACTTCCAACATGGCTGCCAGCGAGCCCTAAAAGGGCTGCTAAGGTGAGCTGCACCTGGTGACCGCGATGACTCAGCGCTCAGCCTGCAGACTAGGTTATCTTTAGACTGTAAGAGCTTAACAACATAATGGCTGTAAAGCTAGAGACGCTGTGCATATGATACGGCACACGGCCTCAGAGCGCATGCATTCTGTCCTGGAGCACTATTTTCAACGCTGACGTTATTCCCAGAACATCACATCACTCATGTTTCAAAGCCAGACGCACAAAACTGTGCAACAGATTGGAGGAAAAAGACAATTAAGTGGCTTAATTTGCTTCTACCTTCTTCAGCTGTCCTGCATTTAATCAGCATCCAGCTGAAGAACGCTGTGAGAATCATTATGCAGAGGCTGGATATGCTCTAAATCTATTTTAATCAAGGCATAAAACATATATGGGGTTAACCAGAGTTTCTATTGAACCACAGAAAGCCATAGAGAGCAGCAGGAACGCCGTCCCAGGTCAGCAGGCTTCTACGTGAGGTTTGGCGGTTTGGCCCCGATGAGGCCGAAGCCCCCGAACCTCAGATTGATTTACAGTCTTTCATGGAAAACACATTCTGTGTTTAAACGCTTGGCTGAGATGTTAATTAGATTTCTGCTGTGAGTTCTTTTCTCCTGCAGGGTTTGGTTTATTCTGTGCCGATTAGTGTTTCCACTGAGTCCCGGTAACTCCGGCCGCACGGATTCAGCAAATGAAACAGCAGAGTGACAAGAACAAACCGTCTGCTGCCTTCATCAGAGAGAGACCCAGATGAGTCATTAATCACTGAAGTGTGCATGAGAAGCTTTCTGGAACGGTCCGGTGTTTACCAGAACGGCTGCACCCTGCAGCTCAGAGGACATGTAGCAGAAAAGCCCTTTATCATCTTAAAAGGAAAGAGTGTGAAAAGGACTACATTTAAGACGAAATCATGATTTCATTTATATAGAATTAGTGGAGGCCTCTGCCTTTTTATATCATCCATCCAAGACTTTCCGTTTCACCGTCTCCGTTTGGTGGTTGGTTGGTTCACAAAAACTACTGGACAAATTTCCAGGTGAATCCATTCATTTTCTATAACATTCATTAACATTTAGAGATATTTTTCCTTCTTTCTCTAATTAAACAAAAATATTTCCATGAAACTTTGTGGAAGCTTGGATCAGGCAGCCCAAACAGACGTGTAGTTTTCCAAAATAAAATGAATTTAATCGAATTCATCATCAGATCAGAGATTATTGTTCTGAAAAGTCGACCTGATGATGCGTTCATGACGTCAGTCACCTGTTTAGATAATGTAAAGTCTGCAGCTCTGCTCTGAAGCCGAATCCGTTCAACTTTACCCTCCAGTTCAATAATGATAATTAATCCTGATGGTTTAAACTCATCATAAACATCATCAACAAATAGATTTTTGGAGTCATATTTATGCTGTTGGATGCTGTCAGAGACAAAACAAATAAATAACTTTAATTTAAATGTAATGAATCCAGAAGAAAATGAATCAAAGCACAAAGTAAACTGAAATCTACGACCTTTATTTAAAGAGAAATCAGCGACGCCAGCTGAACATGTGTGACCTGTGAATGACAGAAACACAGGAGGGAGGGAGCCAACAATTAGCTCTATAATTAACCACTTACACACTAATCTAACTGTCAAACAGAGCGACACAATTTATAGACCCCAAATAATTCCATTTAAGATCCTAAATGAATGACCCCCCTCTTGTACACCCAGATGGTCTCTTCCATTTCCTGCCTGTCAGAATAATAGAGGCCATATTTCTTCTGGTGGGGGGGTGGAGGTTCACCATGAGAACAGAGCTACAACATAAGGTCAATGTGTGCACTGATGAAAACAAACATGAATGTGTTAATGTGATAATATAATAATGTGAGAGACGTCAGTCAGCTTCTGTTCCAACAGGACAGTCGTTTCTGGAACGAGTCTTTACCTCCACTAACAGCTGAAGGAGGTCATGTGATCGCAGACGTTCGTTTGTCTGTTAGATATTTTGAAAAGTTGAGAACAGATTTTAATGACATTTTGTCTCGAGGAGGATTTGAATAGATTTAGAGGCTGATCCGGATACGGATGTGGATTCTGGGTCAGTTTTTCTCTCTCTTCATCATTGTGAGATAAAACCTTGTGGGTAACAGAGAGGGGTAGAAACATGACACTGCCCCCTACAGGCAGGTGAGATCATGCAGATTCAGAGTCATACATGGAAGAAGTTAAATCTAGATGAAGAAAAGATCCTCCGTTATAGAAAATCAGATTTTAGTTGATGACTCAAACTACTGATGATAAACACTGATGATAGGAGGAGCTTCACCGGCTCAACCAATCAGGTGGCTGTTTCGGTATAGATACACTATAAAAAGATTAGTACATTTGAAACACGATAATTAATCTCATGTTTTTATATCTAAGGTTTTAAATCTCAAATTTATTTAAATGTGATTATATCTATTTTTTTAATCATTGGTGATGATCAGGATTTTAATTTTTAATTTTTAAAAAAGTTTTAATTCTGGAAACTATTTTCTGAATATTCAGGTTTTAGAGACGTTGCAGTTTGAACTGACAAAATGAGTTAAATACAAGAAATAAATAGTTGATTAGAAGATTAAAATGACAAAGAAGTGAATTTATCTGTCAGTATGTAAAGATTTCTCAAAAAAACTGTCAAATCATTTATTCAAAGAATAAATGATTGTTTCTTTATTAATTATTATGAAAACGGGATGATTCTTCTAACTTTAAGGGTTTTTTTCATGAGAATTTCTGTCTTAACTGGATGAAATCAACCACTGTTCCTCTCATAGTTAAAATCTGCTGAATCAAATCCTAAAATCTTATGAATTATGACAAGAAATAATGTGAATTCACACATAACAAATCAGAAAGAGAAAGATCTTCTCTGCAGGATAGTTTTCACAGAGATGAACTGAAACCAGGTTCAGTTTGAAGGGAAGTAAATCTAAAAGAAAAGTAAAATAAATGTCATTTGTCTGACTTGTGTAAAGCCTCTCTTTAAAGCTCTGCTGAGCCTCACAGACCTTCAGTCCTGTCCTGTTATACAAAGTATTATTGTCTGTTCGCTCTGCTGATACGAGAAGCCGTTTTACGTCAGCCTCCAACAAAGTAACCGACGGCCGGAGGCCCTGAAACCAGTTCGACTGAGGATAAATGTCAAATATTCACAATGGCTGAAACATTTTGGATGTTTTTACATCAAACAAAAAAAAAAGAGAGAGAGAGAGAGAAGCAGTCCAGCAGGATGAGGCCCAAATAATAATTAATAAAAATATATGTAAAGAGACCTTTTAGTAGAGGTAAGGCCTCTAAAAGATCCAGCAGGTCATGTCTGAATCTGAGACCCTCCTGCTTCAGGGAAAAGGTTGAAAATGTCATTGATAAAGACAGTTAGGAATGATTCCAGCTCTTCATGCCCCGCCCCTTTGTAAAAGTTTGTGCTCTGAAATTTTTGCGTAATTAGGCAAAAATGTATAAAAAATGTTGCAGAAAAAGAAACGTACACCAGCTGCAGCCCAACCTGAAACGATGTGAGATTTGGTTTATAACTTTCCTGACGACCAAACAACGGACGCGGCTGGAAACAAAACCTCCTTGGTGGAGGTAAGAAGGAGGCGCCGTCACACAGAGACCATCGATGGATCTATGTCGAAGCCTGGAATGATCACAGCTTCATCGTCTTCATGTGTTTTACAGAGAAAACAGAGAATATAATTCATAAATTACTGGTTGGTGAATCTACAACCAACAAAATGCTCCATTCACTGTAAGTCAGGCAGCATCTGTAAAGACCTCCTCCTCCTCCTCCTCCTCCTCTTCCTCTCAGTGATGCATACCTCTGAGTAAAAGGGGAACCTTTGTGCTGCTGAGGCATCATGACGGAAAATAATGTTCTAATTGGCTAATTACCGGTCTGACTGGCTCACTGCTGAAAGGTCATGACTGTTGGATTGGTTGCCATCATTACAGACAAACAAGCCAACAGACACATATACCTGCAGCAGCCGTTAGCTCCGCCCACAGAGCATAACTCAAAAACTGTTTTTTTCCATATTCCTTTTTACTGACATGGCACCTTTTGATATTTAGGAACTTTTATCGTTCGTACTTTCTTTGTTTCCATGGTTACCGTTGGATTTAGTCTCATTGTGTCGGTGGGATTTGTCTCAGAGGGTTTCTGGCACATAACTCAATATTTGTTCACGGAACTTTATGTCCACATGTTTTTATCATAAATAAAAAAAATACCTTTAATTTGTATTTTTCTGCGTTTGTAATCAATATCTGATGTTTATAGGAAGCCATTGCTTTGGTAACACCTGAGGGTTTGGAGCCATCAGAGGTTTGGGGTTTTATCACGTCTCGAGGTGACGTCGGTCTCTTTGGACGATTACTCGATGTTAGGAACAGATTTTGGTATTTTTTGGACAGATTCACTGCCTGTTCGAGGTGTTCATCAGGGAGAGTTCTCCTACTAGCAGAGGGCAGCAGACTCCTGTGGAGGTGAGCTCCATTACAGATGTGTTTAGAAAAGGTAGGTGTGCCACAGGGAGATTGAGGTGGGCTCACAAATTGGATTTAGATGTGAGCTTCCCATTGGATTCTTCATGGGGAAACAGAGCTGATTGGTTCAGCCGTTTGAGCCAACAGCTGCAGATATTCGTGATTCCCAGAGGATGAACCTTTCAGATTTTATTGACCTGTTGATCTTCCTCCAGAAGAAACTTAAATTTTTCTCTGTACTGCTGGAGAACTCTGAGAACAGATGAGTCGACAGGCCGTCCTTCTATCTGTGCTGAAGTTGATGCTTCCACCAGATTTGATCAGATGTTCTGGGTTCAGACCCCAGCTGATGATTGCTCTTGCTTTTGTTTCATGTTCTTTGTCTCCTAGCATACGGGTCACGGCGTGGCTGGTTCCTGTCCAGTCGTCCATGTTTCCTGTCCTGCGGTCCGGAGGGATTCCTGCTGTCATATCTGTATATTTACTGCTCTTACTTCCCAACTGCTGCTGTGAATTGAAAACTCATCTCCCTCGCTGTGCTTCTTAAATCAACCTCCCATCTGTAGCCAAGCTTGTTCTCCCACAGTAAAACATCAAATATATGTAACGCATTAAATATTATATGGATGTGTAAATATGCATGGATAGCAGCCAGGGAGGTGATTCCTGAAAGATTCACTGCTGCTGAGTTTTCCTCTTTTTTTTTTGGATGCACGTCTGCAGAAATATTGGAGAAAACATGTGAGTTCATGAAAGCACAGCAGATTTAAGGAATGTTAAAAAGTGACGTCTCTGCAGTCAAGGTCTGAGATTGAACCTATCTGGATGTACTGTACACTCACTCAGTCCTCCTATCAGACATATCCTGCTCTGTCCTCCACAGCGACACATAAGACTCAACAGCGCTGATAAGTCCGGCCTGACCCTGGATCAGAGCCTGTCCTCAAGGCTCCTGTTTGTTACACTGTAAAAAATATTCTGCTGTATTAATGACATACAGTGGAGAAATAATATGTGATTACAGCACATTAACAGAAAGCCATTATTTACAGTCATGTACTGTAGAAAACAGCAGAGCATCATGGGTAAATGAAAGAAATGTTTGGCAACTAAGACATAAGTCATGATTTTTATCTTCTCAAAATGTATTAGATCTGTATGAATTAATTAGTCACTCATATTTTATGACATTACAGTAGTTTAGGGGGAGTGGCTCTCAGGGGTCGTCCAGCTATCGGAGGGTTCTCGCCTGGATCCTGGTCTAATACTAAATACTGAACTGTTTCCACTGAATGAATGGATGAATGTTTGTTTGTGTTTCATTGGTCTAAAAAGGTGCTTTCTAAGCATTACAGTAATATTCTTTAAATACAGTTTACATAATGTAAATATACAGTAATGACAAACCTGAGACAGTATTATTACAAGAATACAGTAATGACCTGTTATTTCTAGTAATATACTGTAATTCTAAAATACAGTAACTAACTGTAAAAACAGTCAGTTACCATAAATCTACAGAGAAAGGTTTTACAGTTTAACATCGTTTCACTATTTAGTCTTTTTTACTTAATATTATTGCCTCTATTGGTTTGTTTGTTATTAAATTTCCAGTAAACCCAGTGGGAGGATGTGTTTTGGTCCAGAATAGACCTCATTAAATAGACCTCATTAAATAGACCTCATTAAATAGACCTCATTAAATAGACCGCATTAAATAGACCTCATTAATTGACAATTGATTTGTTTTTACATGAGTCATCTGATCACCAACAACAACAAACGTCATATTCATGAGACGACTCGTGGTGTTCAAACCCACATGGAGGATAGTAGTGAATGTATGATGACATCATCTCCGGAGGGCGGCAAACACTTGGTCAGCTGATCAGATCTGTGGCACACTAAGGCAAACCAATCAGAATTGATCACTTCAGCCTGAAAATAGAAAAATCTTATTATCTTATTATATAGTTTGAGGTTATTCTGAGACACCATAAGAAAATAATAATAATGTTCTTGCACTACTTTTATTTTCTTTTGTATATTCTATGTGTGCTATTTGTAATTTTAATCATTATTATGTATTTTATTTTCATCCTGATTATAGCATAGTTTTATTCCTATCATTGTCCCTGTTTTTAGCCTGGTTTATGTTATAAAGCATTTCTTTATGAAAGCTTCTTTACAAAGAGTGTTTATTATAATTATCATTATTATTTCCTCTTGTGTCATGGATGGAGAGACACTCCGGCTCATGGAGGCTGACTCTGTGATATGCTGACAGATAAAGAGACTGAAGGTCAGGAAGAAAGTAACCTTCAGTCAGAGTCTCCTTGGGAATAAAGCCAGGAGAGACAGAGACCCTGAAAACAGCTCAGACAGTTAGCTGCTGATGAGGCCAACCAACCAATCACCATTCAGCTCATTCCAAACAGCATAACACAATAAAACTAACTAACTATCAATCAATCAATACATCCATAGTCAGAACATTCTCCATTTCTCACCTCCCTACATCCCATCCCTTCAGTACACATGGACATGTGTTACCATGGAAACAGGGAGACCTCCTCTTTACAGAAATATCCCCCATTTAAATGCATTTAAACATTGTTTACATCAGAGATGTGTAAAGAACCAGGAACTGTGGTTACATGTTGCTAACATGTTAGCATGTTAGCATCAGTTTGTGTCTCTTTGGTCATTTTCAGTTGTGTTTTATGACCTGCGTGTCCGTCTGGTCTCCGAAGTGTCCTCTCTGGAGCTTCACATGAAAACAACCCTGTAGAATGATCAATGGTTGTAAATAGGATCTTTTCACATCAGTCTGGGATCTTCTGCAGACGTGGATTACTCTGGTCTACTGGTCTACTCTAGTCTCCATCTTCTTCAGGTGTTTAGCACAATTCTGCAGCTCTGTTTCCATCAGTGGTGACTGTTTTTCCATCTCTAAATCCATAAAGTGATGGACAAACCTGTTTCCTTCAGACCTTCAGGAGCGGTGAATATTCATGGTCCCCAGAGAATGATTCCTGATGACGCCCGTGACCTCCTGACCTTTACTGCGGCGCCGCCATCATGCCAGAATGAACACCTGAACAATAAAAATATCAAAACTGATCAGAGACATTCATCATCATCCGGTTGCCGAAAGGCCAGCCAACACATTCCTGCACACACACACACACACACACACACACACACACACACACACACACACACACACACACACACACACACACACACACACACACACACACACACACACACACACACACACACACACACACACACACACACACTCAGTTGTGTGTCGTCTGTTTAATTTCCTGGCCCGCTATCGTTTTACTCTGCAGAGTCGTCAAAATAGGATTAGAGTGTTTAATAAAGGATGATTCCCACCATGAGGAAATGACTCCGCTGGGCGACACACACACACACACACACACACACACACACACACACACACACACACACACACACACACACACACACACACACACTGAAACACCTCAGGAGTCTTCAGTCTGATCAGCTTCTCAGTTTCCACTGGATTAATAAACACCTGAACGCCTCACATCTGTCACTAAACTGTGAAGCATGACAAGGCAGCTGCATCCGCGGAGGAACGAGTGACGGTGTGTTCACACCCAACGCGAAGCGGATCGTATTCCTCACAGGAACGTCACCACGGGATCAGAACAGCAACGATCCAAAGAAGAAGAAGAACAATACCAATGACGATTCTTTCCAACATTTCCTTCCATGACTGAAGGAAACAGTATTTTTTGTGAGATGCATCAGAAAACCGCCGCCGTGTTGACTTCACAATATAATCTGGACGTTCTACCTGGAGAATCTCAATGCTGATAGGCTTTCGCAAAACAGTGTCACATGAGTTTCTCACCAAAGATGGGATTTTTCAATATATGGAGACGCGAAAAACACAGATTTCATGTCACCAGTGTGAATTTGTATGTTATTGTTTGTGTATAGATCCTCGGTGGCTCAAATACATGTCTGATATGAACCTTTTAGGACCACGAGGACATCTGGAGCTACTAGTCGTACCAGTCAGAACCAAACATGGAATAACAGACCTGGCCCTGATGTCAGACGAGCCCCGACTCTGCTAAAGCTAACAACCGCTTACTTTACCCTGTGATGACTGCTAGCTTATTTTTAAACTTATATTTAAATAATTGTTTCATCTCTGCATCTTTTTCTGTGTCCTTTGTCTGAAATATGCTATAAAAATAAAGCTGCCTGAACTAAATGGTCCTGAAGTGAAGCAGAGCTCACTGACTGAAGATGTCCCCTCTGGACCAATCAGAGCTCCTCACTCTCTGTGACATCACAGTGGAGGAGTGTTGATGAGTCAATCAGGACAACTGAAGATGATGAAAATTACCACAGAAGAAGAAAATGTGAGGGAGTTATTACCGCCGTGATGAGGCAGGAAGTGTCGACTGGATTGGCAGATAACTAGATGTGTGTGTGTGTGTGTGTGTGTGTGCCTTATTCCAGTTGGGGCGTGTCACCCTAGTGGTGTTTTGTCACCCTAGTGGTGTTTTGTTGTCACCCTAGTGGTGTTTTGTTGTCACCCTAGTGGTGTTTTGTTGTCACCCTAGTGGTGTTTTGTCACTGTATTGGTGTTTTGTCACTGTATTGGTGTTTTGTCACTGTATTGGTGTTTTGTCACTGTATTGGTGTTTTGTCACTGTAGTGGTGTTTTGTCACCATAGTGGTGTTTTGTTGTCACCATAGTGGTGTTTTGTCACCGTAGTGGTGTTTTGTCACCGTAGTGGTGTTTTGTCACCGTAGTGGTGTTTTGTCACTGTAGTGGTGTTTTGTCACCGTAGTGGTGTTTTGTCACCGTAGTGGTGTTTTGTCACTGTAGTGGTGTTTTGTCACCGTAGTGGTGTTTTGTCACTGTAGTGGTGTTTTGTCACCATAGTGGTGGAGCGGATGAAGTAACTACAGCTGCCAGGTGGATGTAGAGAAGTAAAAAGACTGTCCTGTAGGCAGACAGCTTCAGAATGAGATGTAAAGGAAGGAAAGAGTAGGGGATGAAGAAAGATGGGCTGGAAATGAGGAAGGTGGAGGACAAGAGAAAGGCGTAAAGACGCCAGTAGAACTGCTGGTACTGCAGTAGTAGAAGTACGAGGAGGTCAACCAGTTCTCTGATGCTAATTAGTCAAGTTCTGCAAAAACAATGTTCCTCTAAAAACCTGCCTGATGTTCTCCTGCTGCTGATGTTAATTTAAACATGAAGGAACATCATAGGTTGACTGTGTGTGTGGCCATAGGAACAGGATAACATGTAAAAATAGAATAATTGAGGAGTGAAGGCGATCCAAGGCTGTTCAGACCTCTGACGCACTGCAGCGTGTTGGAACTGCATGTTTCCAGAGATCAGAATCATGATAAAAACTCTTCTTCTTCACTTAATGCACAGATAAGCAGACGTGTTTCCATCAAGGCCTCTGGCTGGTCTCAGGACGGCGACATTCTGCCGTCTAAGAAAACGTGGGTGATGGTCTGAAATCTGACGCTCATGGGTCCAAAAGGGACCAATGATCCAAACTGTGTGTTCAGTGGTCTCAGCAGAACATTTGGTGGTCTGAGATGGAATATGAAATGTCGAACTTGGATGATTGATGATCCTAACTGGGAATTCAGCGGTTTAAGGTAATCGTTCCATGGTCTAAACCGGATATCATGTGATCTCAGCTAAGCTTTTGATGGGTTAAGATGGTCTGAATTTGGGTTTACTTGTTATCAGATGGGATTTAAGTTAACTCCAGGTTCATTGGTGGACCTTAACCTTTTGATGGTCTGTCATTGGATGGTTTAAGCAGGGCTACAGTTTGGTGTTTGGTGGTTTAATCTGGCCAGCCCATAGTCTCTAAACTGGGTTAGATGAATGAGTGATTTCATGGTCCAAACTGAGCGTCCAGTGGTCTTAACTGTGCCAGTGATGGTCTGAAGTGGATGTTTGCTGAGCTGAACTGGGAATTCAGTTTTCTAATGTAGGCATCAATGGTTCTGGTTCTAGTTTTGCTGTGAGGTTCTAAGGTATTGATGGTCTTAGCTGTAGATTTTATGGTGCACACTGGGTATTTAATAAGATGAAGATATGTAAATGTGCTCTGGTCTCAGTTCTGACATTTACTGATCAGCTGGTCTGAACTGGGATCTGAACTGGGAATTCTAAAATAGGTGTAGTTATAAGTCAGATTTCAGGTGTCCTAGATGGTTATTGATGGTTTAAAGACAGTTCTTGATGATGTCGTTTGGCCATTTGATGATACGAGGACAGACTGATGGCGTTTTAATAATGAAATCTGTTTTTTAACCAGTATAAATCATTGAACCATTTAACCAATCTTTCATTGGACAGTGAAGCGGAGCAGAATATAATCTTCCATGAAGCTGAAATATAATCATTACACCTTCTACATGTGAATGATGTTCTGGATCACCGTGTACCTCACTGAAGGTGTCCCCTCTGGACCAATCAGAGCCCTTCACTCACTGTGACCTGGTAGTGAAGGAGTGTTGATGAGCCACAGTGCCTACAATCAGGACAAGTGAAGCTGAGAAAATGATTGTTTCAGCATACCATCGAGCAAAAAGGTGTGTGTGTGTGTGTGTTTGTTTGTGTGTGTGTTTGTTTGTGTGTGTGTGTGTGGGGTTATTACCGCCATGATGAGGCAGGAAGCCAGGCGGTGTCAACTTGATTGACAGGATCCTGACACAACCGGGGGGGGGGTTTCTGAAGATGAGCAGAAAAATACTGACGTCAAACGAGCCTCATTTAATGAGCTCCTATTGTAGCAGGTGTCACCGAGTTTATGCCCATTCATCTCTGTCCTCCTCTCTCATTCGCTCTCTTTGGGTTTATTCAACTCATTTTCTTCTCTCTCATTTCTTTCTATTTTTATTTTTGTCTTCTCTTCACTCGTCCAACAGGTTTGGATTCTTTTACCTTTTTGACCAGTCTTGATGTTACTTATTAGAGCATTAATTGCTGCTGTTTTCTTATCGGGGGTGTTGAGGGATTTAGAGCTCAGAGAATCTAAAGTAAACAACGGATTCACACTGACATCAGTTCTGACCAATGGGGGATCAGATTTATATTGTTTCAGATAGATTTGTACTGAACTCTCCGTTAATAGTCAGTTTAATGTCACAGTCCAGATGAAGTCTGAAAGCTGGCAGCACTGAGCGGAGCGGCAGGTGACTTAAAGGTTTTCTTTGTCCTGGGTTTCGTCTCTCAGGCTACATAGTGGTTCTCCACCTTATTATCCTCCGCCTCAAACAAAGTGAGGAAGAGAGAAAAACTCAAAAACTCAAAAACAAAACTTTGGATACACATCAGTCATAACCTGAAGTTGTGCTTTTTGCTATATATAGACTTTTAGACTGTTTTTTGTTTCTGTTGTTACAAGATGAACTGGTGTGACTGGGATTCATCTCACATGATGGTTTCCCATGCACTGGAGAGGAGCCTCCTCCCCCTCCTGAAACAACATTATCTATCATAAAAATAACAATGAACCATGATTAGAAATGTTGCTATTAAGAAAAATGGAGGCTCGATAATTATTTTAAACTTGCTATAATCCAAAAATTGCCTCAGTCAGAAAGTCATAAATGTCAAAGCTCAGAGTTATGAATTCCAGACAATATTCCAGTTATATGAGAACTTTTATGGGAAATATTAGCTCAACAGAAATACTGATTCTGTTCAGGTTTGGTCTACTTTTTATTTATCTGTTCAATATTCTGTAAATCAGTTTAAAACTCATTTTCACTGCTGGGCTTCTTGGCTGCCAGAGAGCTGCTTCAGTCTAAGAGCCAACAAAGCCTGTAAATTTCACCTGAATTTCCTACAGAGACACACAGAAGACCTTGACCCCATAGGCCCCCCAGAGACTTATATAAGGATTAGCAGGCTGAAGCCAGTGTGTGTTTTCACTGCGTGCATATGCCTGTATGTGTGCGTGTTTGGGCAGATGTTTTATGGCTCTGCAAACTGACATTTAAAAGGAGAAAGACACTGAAAAATGTCTCTGCAGGATGGACAGATGAAGAACAACAGGAGAGGAAGAGGAGAAGGAGCAGAAGACGGAAATGTTCCCACCATAAATCAAAAATGCAGACAGGTCAACCACAAAAATGTCAGCAAAAATGCACAGTTTGGTCACAGCATCACGTTTCAGTCACAGTCTGGTCACATTCACACTGTGATGCAGGACGTTACTGTGATGGTGGGACGTTACTGTGATGGTGGAATGTTACTGTGATGCAGGATGTTACTGTGATGGTGGGATGTTACTGTGATGTAGGAATGTTACTGTGATGGTGGGACGTTTCTGTGATGGTGGAATGTTACTGTGATGCAGGATTTTACTGTGATGGTGGGATGTTACTGTGATGGTGGGATGTTACTGTGATGGTGGGGTGTTACTGTGATGGTGGGGTGTTACTGTGATGCAGGACGTTACTGTGATGGTGGGACGTTTCTGTGATGGTGGAATGTTACTGTGATGCAGGATTTTACTGTGATGGTGGGATGTTACTGTGATGGTGGGATGTTACTGTGATGGTGGGGTGTTACTGTGATGCAGGACGTTACTGTGATGGTGGGACGTTTCTGTGATGGTGGAATGTTACTGTGATGGTGGGACGTTACTGTGATGGTGGGATGTTACTGTGATGCAGGACGTTACTGTGATGGTGGGATGTTACTGTGATGGTGGGATGTTACTGTGATGGTGGGATGTTACTGTGATGGTGGGGTGTTACTGTGATGCAGGACGTTACTGTGATGGTGGGACGTTTCTGTGATGGTGGAATGTTACTGTGATGGTGGGACGTTACTGTGATGGTGGGATGTTACTGTGATGCAGGACGTTACTGTGATGGTGGGATGCTACTATGATGGTGGGGTGTTACTGTGATGCAGGACGTTACTGTGATGGTGGGATGTTACTGTGATGGTGGGACGTTACTGTGATGGCGGGACGTTTCTGTGATGGTGGAATGTTACTGTGATGGTGGGACGTTACTGTGATGGTGGGATGTTACTGTGATGCAGGACGTTACTGTGATGGTGGAATGTTACTGTGATGCAGGATTTTACTGTGATGGTGGGATGTTACTGTGATGTAGGAATGTTACTGTGATGGTGGGACGTTTCTGTGATGGTGGAATGTTACTGTGATGGTGGGACGTTACTGTGATGGTGGGATGTTACTGTGATGCAGGACGTTACTGTGATGGTGGGATGTTACTATGATGGTGGGGTGTTACTGTGATGCAGGACGTTACTGTGATGGTGGGATGTTACTGTGATGGTGGGACGTTACTGTGATGGCGGGACGTTTCTGTGATGGTGGAATGTTACTGTGATGGTGGGATGTAACTATGATGGTGGGGTGTTACTGTGATGCAGGACGTTACTGTGATGGTGGGATGCTACTGTGATGGTGGGACGTTACTATGATGGTGGGACGTTACTGTGATGATGGGACGTTACTGTGATGGTGGGATGTTACTGTGATGGTGGGACATTACTGTGATTGTGGGACGGTGGTGAGACCAGGAGTCTCTGGCTCCTCTGCTGTCAAGCCCTGGGCTGTCTACCCAGGACTAAGACTCTTCTGTCTTTGTTTTCCTTTCTCCTCTTTCACAGTCTGTTGTTGTTCTTCTGTATAATGGAGGTCAGAGAACCAAGACTTCCACCAGTTCCAGAGTGTCTGACAGTCTAATGACACTTCCTGCTTCCTGCCTGTTAGCCCATCACCTCAGACCTCAGTGATGACTAAAGCAGACACACACACACACACAGTTTTCCTGGAATTTTCTTCCATTTTATACAGATTGTTATTTGTTTCATTGATATTTTCTCTTTGTATGTATTTTGGATGATGGTCAGCGCTCCAAACAAGCTGAGTTTAGAAGATCCACGCTAGATGTTCTATTGCCAAACTTTATTTAAAATTTATTTGAGAAAAATATTGAATTAAAGAAACATTAAATTTGCAGCAAGTATGTAGTAACTTCAAATGATATGTAATCTGAATGGATGAAAATTCAGTCACAAATATTTTGAATCACAATATCAGGAAGCATTTGAAATTTTCCTAACAAAAAATTATCTGTCAACTCATCAAAATCAGATATTGATATTTTGTATTAGAGCCGTGACTCTGACATCTGGACAACCCGATGGCTCCTGATGGTCATTTGTAAGAGAACCAATCGAAACGTCGTCAAAGACACACACACACACACACACACACACACACACACACACACACACACACACACCACACACACACACACACACACACACACACACACACACACCGGTGGAGGAACACAGTGTTCTCAGGCAGGAAATGTCAGAAAAAATCAGTCTGATTGGCCGAGGTTAAGGATTGGGTTTCCAATGGGGCCATGAGGCCGGTGGCAGTCCAAGACAGGCAGGAAGAGAGATCAGAGGGGGAGAGGAGGGGGACGCACTCAGGATTCTCAACTCTATCACACCAGTTTGACAGCTTTGTTGGGGTTGAGTTGGTCTAAAACGTTTCAAACCGGTGTCATATGAAGTTAAACATCCAGACCCGATTACTGAATTTTACCACTAGATGGTGCATTTGACTCCAAATGAGCCCATGAATGGGAGTGAGAAGGCACCATGATCATCAGGACAACTGATACACATCGGTGTTGGGTGGCTTTCCTTCCTTTAAAGTTTAACATGAAGACAATAAATACATAAAACGTCAGCCTGGTGGTGACGGGTGACAGCAGCAGCTACATTTAGTTTCCTATAAGTACCTGCAAATGTTTCACAATAAATTCCTTGTTAAGATATAAAAGGTGTTTTATTTGAAACCAACACAAGTTTAAAAATGTAAACAGGTCAAACTGGAGCGGATAAAAAAGAGGCTTCGTATTGTAGCGCATATCATAACGTTAGCATAACCTGCACCAACTGATGAGAGGTCCCTCTAGTGGACGTTTGCCGGAGTCGTAAAGCTACACTCCAAACTGTAGTACATCTGCTAGCTCTCTCCACAGACACCTGCAGACTCTGCATGAAATTCTACTGTTTAACTCAGAAAAAGCTTAAATACTGGAAACCTACCTCAGGCATGAAGCCTTTTAAATACAGAAATGAAAATTATTTGTTGTGTTTTGACAGATTTTAAGTTGTCCCACTACCAGAAGCTAAAGGACACGGCTAATACACGAGACACCCTTTAAATGATGACGCACCACTTCTATTGGTTTAGGATTTTGTGTGCTCATAAAAAAAGAGTTTCCATGGATCTGATGGTAATTTAATAAAAGACCTGAGTGTCTACGTCAACAAGTTAACCTGAGCAGGTGAAAACTGCTCTTTCATTTATTATATATATATATATATATATATATATATATATATATATATATATATATATATATATATATACAGTTGTTTAAATACTTCAGATTTAGCTGCATTAACTGAACACATTTTCCCATAAGCCCACAGAGCATCGCAGGTTGAATGTGAGTCCAGAGTGGAGCTGTGATGGAGAAGATTTTATGGTTCCTACAGGTGAATAAAAACTTTAATGCTCAGCAGTAACGTGAAGTATTTCACCGACTGTCCACAGTAAACACCACCATAAACACAGAAATCAAATGTTGCCCTTTGTCGCTGTGCTTCTCTGCTGTAAATGTCAGATTGTAAATGAAACAGATCAGCTCTTCATGTCCAGGCTGGTCTGGGATCTGTTAACCTGCAGAAGAATGTACAGACCGAGAGGAATGTAACTGAACTGAGTTTAATGTTCTGCAGACGTTTGGCTGAGGAAACTGGAGAAGTTTTTATTTTGTAGAGGCCTCTCATGTCCGTATCCATCCAGAAGCTGGTTAGCATAGCTTAGCACAAAGATAGGAAAATAATCAATCTGGAAATAGTAATTATGAATAGATTCTTTTAAATTAATCTAATCATGGTAAAAAGAAAAGATGAAGCTGTGACTTCAGATTTCCAGTTTGTCAGTGGCTCCACAACATCGTCTGTACTCACTACCAACACCAGAGCACCACAGGGACATGTGCTCAGTCCCCTCCTGTTCACCCTCTACACCCATGACTGCACCAGTCCGTCACCCTTCACCAACTTCCTCAGTCAGAGAACCGCTGACTGGCCTATCAGAACACAGTGACACACTTCACCTCTATGTTAGCAAAACAAAGGAGATGATTGGTCCTCAGAGTGACACTGGACAACAGACTCGGTTTTGATCATGACACCCAAAAAAAAGGAGCCAATCATCTGCAAACTTCGATGCTTGGAATCACCCCCCCCCCCCCCCCCCCCCCCCCTGCTGCATTATCCAGCCCATCCTGCTGTGCTGCTCTACCTGTTTCTTGTATTGTGCTGTGAGAATTTCCCTGTGGGGACAATAAAGTCTAAGAAACAAGATGATTCCACGTGGAATTCCACGGAGGATAAAGGGATGAAATGAAGGGATGCTCTCTAATTCTCTGCTTCACGTCTGCTGTAAAGGTAGACGTGTCTGTTTATCTGTTTCCCTCCTGACTGTTTTCATGAGAGCTTTCGTATTTGAGGTGTTTTTGCCATGTGCTGTCTGGCCATCTGTGTGCGTGTTTTGGCGCGTCGGTCAGATGGTCCGTCTACACGTGTGTTCAGACCGGGACGGATCAGAGGGGCCGACAGAAACACGCTCCATCGACTATAGGTGCTGTTCTCTCTCTCCGTCTGTCAGCTTTTGTGTCTCTCCACCTAAGTAGTGACCTGTCTCACACACACTGATGTCGGGCCCACGCATCACATCATCACACGCAGACAGCCAGACAAACAGTACGACACACACACACACACAGACACACACGTGTCGGCTGTGAGTAATTGTCTGAATCACGTTGAGAAAGTCAGAGAAAGTAAGTGTGTGGTTGGACTCGCTGTATTTGTGATGTTTGAACTCTGTGTTCCAGTCAGATTGAGCAGATCGACCTTAACGTCACGATCCATCGACGGCCTTTAGGCCTCGTCTGAACTCACTGTAGATGTTCACCTGTAGGGGAGCCTGATAAAAACAGTCTCACATAGCTGAAGTTCTTTCATTGAGGGACAACGACAGAAACATCACACCAAGCCAGTCAGACTAAAGACTGAAGTCCTTAAACGTATCACAAAGGGTCACAGCGGCGAGACGCAGCAGATGCATCATGGTCTATAGCTACACCTCCAGACGGCTGCTGTTAGTCATGTTGTGTGAGTATGAGTGTGTTTTTGTGTCACGCCCAGGCTGGTAAAGGCTGGCAGGAGTTTGTTTCTATGGGGGAATCCTGATGATGCAACACACTGATGGGTGAGGTAATGTGTGGGTGGTTGCTAAAATAAAGTTGTAAAAGGAGACGGCACACGTGCTGCTACCTGTGGCTGCAGCAGGTAGACAGCAACAGGCCACGCCTCTGTTATTATCAATCAGGATGAAAACACCGACACACTGATAGTCTGTCAGCTCATGACTTCATAGACTCAAGATTTAAGTCCATGGCGTAAGTTTATTTAGGGCGTGTCCAAACACCCAATAATCTGGACGCTAAGTAAAACACAAAGGGTTGTATTTAGTCTTAATTATTCATAGAGGTGATTTAATATGAATTCAACCAATCAGAGTTCATCTCCCATTCCCTTTAAAGTCAGCTGTGTCTCACCTGGACCGTTTCTATTTAACCAGCATCTCTGGTCTTTACTGAGGGACAGGTATGTGGTCCTGGTGGACCCTCTGCCTCCACCGTCTCCCAAACCTCTGTCCCATCAACAACTCATCTGACTGCAAATGAGCAAAGTCAGCATATTTAACTGAGGAGGAGGAGGAGGAGGAGGAGGAGGAGGAAGGCTGCTGCTCCTCCCTGTGTGTAACAGGTCTAGTGATGAAGCCGATCACAGTCTGCAGATCCATCAGAAAAATTATCTGATTAACAGCTGATGGGATGCAGGTGATGAAATAATCCATCATTAATGAGGAAAATATTGATGACATCACCTGCAGCAGAAATCAGAAGTGTGTCTCCGCCGTCTGTGACATTTACCCACAATGCACAGCAGCTTAACTTCATTAATGATTTAAATCTCCGACAAGCTGACAGGATCTAATGTTAATGAATGTTCTGTGTTCTACTACACATCCTGAAGGTCCCACACAGTCCAGGTTCACACAGTGAAACAGTTTGGATTAGAACAGATGTCCTCCTGATAAATCCTGAGGCTCCACTAGAGGTGACGTCACATGTTCATGAGGGTGGAGTCTCTAAATCAGAGACAATCATTGGTTCAGGTGGATGAAAATGTGATGATGTCAGAGCTGATCCGTGCATCACTAGTGTGTAACCAGAGTGTTCTGTGTTGTGAAGCCTCCTATGGTTTCATCTGCTTCATTTAAACAGCAGTAAAAATACTGCAGCTTTGACTTTAGAGGTTTTTGTTGGTCAATAGTTCAAATCCCTTTCCGCTGCCTCAAGATAGCAATGCTCCAACAATGCTGCTGACCATACCTCATTTTAACACCTGAACACACCTCAGTTTAACATCAACACTCCTTTTGGTTCATAAATGGGTAAAAGTATGTAAAATATGGGCGCTGGCCTGAAAATAATAACTCCATCGGATAGAGAATAATAATTACGACTCCACTTTGTGCCACTTGGATAAAAGAGTAGTGATATAAAGTAATTCCTGGTCCTATGGGTGCCTGCTGTGTTCAGACCACAGAGGATTTGGCGAGGAGAGACTCTCTAACTGATCCCAGACAAGCTGGCTTTAAAGGTACATTCAGGAACTTTTCACTGGTTCTTTATTTTTATCCTTATAATAAAACATAATTTCAGGTTGGCTCAGACTATTTGCTGGAACCCTCCCAGCTCCAGAGTATATTTGCTGGACAGTGAACGGTTGTGAGCTGAGCAGATACTCAACCCTGTGTATTTATGGTTCTAGTTTACTGTAGGCGACCACAGTTTACAGCTGTTTGTTTGTGTGTTCTTAAACATGTACTTAGTGTATTTATTGTCCTGGCATTTATCTGTTTGTTTGTGCTCCTGCTGTAATTCACTGATGAATGTTTGTTTGTGTGACGGCCAAAGCTGCAAACCTCAGTTTTCATGTGTTTTTCTGCAATAAATGGAAAACATTACAACAGTACGCTCTGGTGAAGGTGGAGGAATTCAATCAAAAGTCAAAAGTTGAAGCTGATGATGAAAAATATTCTGTTTAAATCAAATTAAACTTCATGTTCAGTTCTGATGTTTAGCTTTGACACTAGTTTATGGTGTTTTTGTGGCTAATTTGAACTGAAGATCACAAACTTGATCCAAATATGGCGACGGCTTTTTTCACTTTATCGCTTCACTTTTTTCTTCTTCGTTGTTTCCGTACATATTTGCCGTGCCTTGCTTGAATTGTAGCTACACTGCCCTCAAACGTTTCCGGTGGTGTTGCTCTGTTTCATCCGTCTCATCCGTTTCCGTAAACTCTCCGAGAACGTGTCTGATTACGTACGGAATGAACGCAGAAGACGTACGAAAGGCTCCGTCCGTCTCCGTATCCGTCTTTAACGTACAGGATATCTGCAGGTGAAACAGGGAAGTGCAGCGTCAAATTTGGTTCAATTTGAATTTGCGACACACTCGATATGAATATATTTAGAATTAAAGCTGCAAGCAGCGTTGAACGGGCCCTCGCACCCGATTTTGACTCGGATTTTGACTGTAATCAAAATCAAACAAAAATTGTCACACAAGACATTTTTGCATTTGCCAGCAGGTGGTGCTATCACTGTTACTCAACATTGTTGTGTAGATGTCTTCAGGGTGGGACTTTAAACATGTCAACCAAATTTCATACATGTAGGTTAAACACAGACTCGAGGATGCTTATTTGAAGTTTTCCAGGGGGCGCTGTGGAGCCATTTTACCACAACCGATCCTGTAAACCATATGCGATCATAAGTACTACCACCTTTGAGGAGTGTGTCAATTTTGGTGAGCATCTGAGCTTCCCTGGCCTCTCAACACCAACTTCCTTTTTGATAGCGAACATCAAACGTTGCACCGCCGCCATGTGACCCAAAGTCACAATATTTACAATAATGCTTCATCGAGGTCTTATGGCTCTATTGACAAAATCTGAGGTCATTGTGGTGAATGGCCTGATAGTAGCACATCAACTTCTGAAGACTGTAACTTCCTGTTGCCACTAGGTGGCGCTGTGACTATTATCAAATGTATCTACATAGATGTGTTCAGGGCGAGACTCTAATCAAACATGTGAAGTTTGGGGCAGATTGGACCATTGACAGCAGAGTTATAACAACTTCCTGCTTCACAGCGAAACATCAACATTTGCCACACAGCCAAGCCTACAACTTTGCATGAAAACACACAAGCTTCAGAATCCTGCATTACCAGCTTGTTATAGCTGTTCTCACTGAATTTGAAGCCAATATGTTCAACGGCCTAGTAGTAGTGTATCAAAACGTAAAATATGTCATCTCCTGTTGCCACTAGGTGGCGCTATGACTATAGCTAAATTTTGTCATGTTGATGTCTTTAGAGCGGGACTCTTAAACCAGCATGTGAAGTTTTGTACTGATTGGACCTTCGACAATGAAGTTATGACAATTTTCAGTTTCATGGCGAAACATCAAAATTTGACGAAATGTGACGGCTGGACACGCCCACACCGTTCAACGCAAAAAAACTGTGTGTTTTGCACAACAGGTACAAACTGGTATCCTAGCAACAACAAGATGAAAGCCAAATAGAGGTTATGCCTCTACTGGCTTTCATCTTGTTGTTGCTAGGATAGCCAATAGAGGCTTTGATGTCATGATGTCCTTCCTAGAATGTCAGGATGCTATAAAAACAACCAGGTTCGGTTCAGACACACTGATACTTTAAGATACAACTACAAACTACAGACATGAACAACCAACGAGGACAGAGTAGAAACTCTAACAAACAACAGACGACTAGTCAGAAAGCCGAGAACAACCTCAGCGGCATGGAGCAACAACTGAGGAGGGAGCTGACGGACGGTTCAGTGAGGCTGTCCGAAGGCAGACTTCTGGGGAGAGTCGTCGTCGAGATCGAGGTGGAGATGCTATCGGTCTTCCTAAACAACGTTCAACGACAGACAGACGGCACCTTGTGTCTCCAGGAGAAAGACCTGATGGAGAAGGAGATCTCTGGTCTCAAAGCCCAGCTGGCTCAGACCAATCAGGAGAACTCCTCAGACGACGTCAAGGATCTGAAAGCACAGCTGGAAACCCTCAAGGAGAGGCTGTGCAACATGCAGACCAACCTTGGGCAGCAGACCTCCTACAGCTCGTCTCTCCTTCAGGAGACAGAAGCCCTGAAAAAGGGTCTGTTGGAAAAGCAGAAGGAGTGGAAGGAGAAGGAGAGCACCATGACGTCCCTGATGGAGAAGATTGGTGGATATGTGGCTCAGCTTGAGGTGCAGAAGAAGGAGATGGACACCATTAAGGTTGCCATGCAGCAGGCTGAGTGTCAGTCGGACACTAATCAAATCCGATGGCAGGAGGAGAAATCGTCCCTCCTTCAGGAGGCAGAGGCTCTGAAGAAGACTCTGCTGAAGAAGGAGCAGGAGCGGGAGGAGAAGGAGACCGCCATGACAACCCAGCTTGACGAGGAGAAATCCAGATCTGTGGCTCAACTCGAGGAGCAGAAAAAGGAGTTCAACACCCTTACAGCTGCTCTGAAGGAGGCTGAGCAACAGGTGGAGACCAACCGGGTCCACTGGGAGGAGGACAGGTCGTCACAGCTTCAAGAGACAGAGGCCCTGAGAAAGGATCTGCTGAACAATCAGCAGGAGTGGGAGGAGAAGGAGAGGGTCATGAGGTCCCAGCTGGTAGAGCTCCAGGACCAGATCCAGAAGAAGAAAAAGAAGAAGAAGTGGTACAGGAGGTTTTTCTAGAGCCCAGACCTGCAGTAAGGAACAGAGTCATTGGTTTTTGTATCTTCGTCCGGATGGACAGCCTAAACCGGGGAAAACACTGGTTTGAGCGTCAAGATTTGGAGACACCAGAAAAGTCAGGCCAAACAAAGTGGTCTCACTTTTCAGGTGTAAACCCGAATCTGGTCTTCGTGAAGATACAAGAGCTGATACTAACCTGGTCCTGATCTGGGTCTGTAGGACTGAACTAACCTCCAGCCACACAAATTTTCTGTCTTTAACTTCTGGACTTAAAATAAAAAAAAAATAGAAAATGGAAAAAACTCCTGTTTGTTGTTGGGTTGTTTTTTAGGATCTAAAGTTACATTACAGTCATGTGTTTTATTGATTATGTTTGATGGAGACATCAGGGGATGAGGACTGATCAGTTCTCTGAACACATGTGACAACTTTCTGTTTCATGGCCAAACATCAAAATTTGATGAAAGTTGACGCATAGCCACGCCCACACCGTTCAACGAAAACTCAGGAAACAACTTTTCATCCTCATGGGGTTTAGGTAGTACTGACCAAATTTGAAGTCAATCAGGTAAAATCTCTAGGAGTTCGTTTGATGGTGTGATTTTCAAAAAATGGCAAAAAATAGTCACAAAAATCAAAACGGTCGACTTCCTGTTTGTTTGAAGGCATTGCTCCCAGAGACTTATTTGTCGATCTCAATCAGTTACATAAATGTACCAAGTTTCATACATATACGTTATACTGGAGGCAGGGGCTGAACGTTAGGAGGCGCTAGCGAGCCATTCTGCCACGCCCATTTCCAATCACCATATCACACATAAATTTCACACCGACTAATTTTCCGCCAACTTTCATGAGTTTTTGAATATGGGCAAGTCCCCAAAAAGGCGATTCATTTCGAAAAAAAAAAATTCCTTGCAGAACAATAGGGTCCTCGCATGCTTAGTGCTCGGGCCCTGATAAACAGGTGAACAGCAGAACCGGGGGTGTGGCCTCAGGGCTCTACTCACCTAAACCCACTGCCAGTTTCTCAATAAAGCCAAACAAACATCCCACTAGTTTCATAGATGCACTCAACTGTGTTGGAAACGTGGACGGAGGCTCCTGATTGGTGGGTTTAGTGACTTAAATGTGGACCAGTTCCTTCAGTCCAGGACAATTTTCTCCCTGAGAGACAATGAAAGAAACCTGATGAACTTGATGCTTGTGTGTGAGTGAATACATGAGTTTGTGTTCTCCATGTCTGGGTCCTGATTATGTGTTTGTTTTGAGGTGAGTGCTTGCATGCAATATTTTGCCTGTGTGTGTGTGTGTGTGTGTGTGTGTGTGTGTGTGTGTGTGTGTGTGTGTGTGTGTGTGTGTGTGTGTGTGTGCGCAGTCATTATCCGCCGTGAGTCATCTCTGGTTGAAGCTACAAAAACAGTCCAACAAGACTCAGCTCAGTTTGGTTGTTTCCATCCCAGAAAATGTCCCAGCTGGAACAAGAGGAGGCGAGCAGAGACTAAACACTGGCTGGTCTGGTTTTCAACCCCAAGTCACAGTTCAGTTCTGCTCGTTTCTGATGCTTTGAGAAACCTCTCAGTTAATATTTATTATTTCTGTCACTTTCCTGTCCCAGAAGAAACAGGTCACTGCAGTCTTTAGCCATGCTAGCTGCTAGCTGCTAGCTGCAGTGGAGCGTAAACCTCCACCGAGGCCGAACAATCCTGCACACCTGTCCGGCTTATCTGACTGCTCCACAAAGATTTGTGAAAATCAGATTCAGACACTTCGTATTCAGAGTCCTGGAAGTTCTGGATGTGTCTGAGGCTCTGAGGAGGTTCTACAGGTACGTGAACCGGTAGGAGAGGTTCTTAAGGAACCTCCAAACATCCTGGAGGATGTTGTATTTCATTGGGAGGTCCAGGTCCAGAGATCCACCAGAGGCTCTGGAGGTTTGAGACATTTCCATCCATCCGTTTTCTTCATCTTTTCCGGGGCGAGGTCGCACCGGCCAATTAGAATCAGGGTATTCCTGATGTCACTCTTCTCAGCAACACTTTCCAGCTCAACCTGGAGGATCCAGAGGTGTTCCCAGTCTAGATATGTGATCCCTCCAGTGAGTTCTGGGTCTACCCCGGGGTCTCCTCGCAATTGTCCAGAAAACCTCCAAAGGGAGGCCCCAAACCAGATGTTGAACCACCTCAACTGGCTCCTTTGGGTGTGAAGGGGCAGCTCAGGACCATAGGTGAGGGTTTTACGTAGATCCTCTAGTTCTGGTCCTCTGGTAGATCCAGAGCTTTACCTTCAGACTCCATCTTCACCACGATGGTCCGACACGCCTCTCTTCTCTCCTTCCTTCCTTCTGTCCTTTCCTCTCTCCTAACTTCTTCCCTTTTCTTTGCTCCATGCTTTCTTCCCATCACTTCCTCTTCACTTTTACCCCTCTCTCAATGTTCTCTCCTAATTTTCATCTTTCCTTTCCTCTTCTCCTCCCTTCCATTCACAACCTCTAGTTTCCTTTTTCCTTTCCTTGAAACCTTTCCCTCCTCTTCTCTCCATCCTTTCTTCCTATCTTTACTTTCCTCGATCCTTTCCTCTCCACTTCTTCTGTCCTGACCTTCCCTTCCCTTTTTCCTTAATCCTAATCTAATGCGACTGTCCTCCTCCTCCTCATCCCTCCTTTTCCACACACTGACTCTGATGGTCTCTGCAGTCTGATCTGCTTGTATCCTGGTGGGAAGGTTTCCAGCTGCACAAAGTTTCCAGCTCTGTTGTTTTGGGGGATTCCTGCCGGGGATGGAAACAAAACCCTGGGTTTGTTTCCAGGAGGAGATCTTGTGACTGCAGCTCATTCAAAACACTTATCGCAACGATTCATCAAATCAAAGTGCTTTTACAGGACAGCAGGGAGCTGCAGTGAATCCTGGACATTATTCCACCTTAACAATCAGTCCGTTTCCTATAGAGCTGCATTATATGAACATAAACTATACGTCTGCCTGTTATTAGAATTTATGGATCCAGAGTTTAAAGGACCATGATGGTGTTTTTTAGTCCATTAACTGCTCGATTCAGACGTTTGTTTCATATATTTACATTTATCATTATGAGATGATGTATTTAAGGGCCGAGATTTTACTTTTATTTGACTGCTGGTGCATTCATGAAAAATCAGTTCATCATCATCATCCTCAGGTGAAGTTTCTTAGTCCTCTAATCATTTCTGGAGCTTCACAGTAAACCAGCGCTGCAGCGTTCTGCTAAACACCTGAAGAAAACGGAGACTAGCCTCTAAGCTAAAAGTGTTAGCAAGCTCCCCCCCGCCCCCGTCTGAAGACGGTGTACAACTGAAAACGTGTTCACAACAACTCACAACCTAAATAATCTCAGCTGTTTTGTGGACCTCACCCAACTTTCCACTGCCAATAACTGAGTTTTTATTTTTGCGGGAACTGTTCCTTCGTTAGCCTTTCAGTCACAATATTTCAGTATATTTCAGTTTTCATGTTGCTGCTCAGGTTCCAGTCTACTTAAAAGATTAACATCAGTATTAGCTTCTCCAACAGGCTAACAACAACGTTAGCTTCTCTACCAGACTAACATCAGTATTAGCTTCTCCAACAGGCTAACAACAATGTTAGCTTCTCTACCAGACTAACATCAGCTGCTGCCGGCTCAGAGATGAGCCCCCTTTCATACAGAGCAGCGAGGCCCAATGAAGGGCCAACAGTCCTGTTGTGAACAGGTTGTGTAAAAGGGGCTTCTGATTTGGCCCATTATTCATTATGACCAGATGTGCCATATTCAGTCCATTCTGTTTCCTGTTGGACCACCTGAAACTAATGGCTTCATATGCTTTGGGAGATTCTTAACAGCACTGGAACAGATACAGAATCTGTAGGTCAAATAAAAACATGGGTCAGCATTAGCACAGATTGGAGCAAACAGCAAATGATGAACAGATGGTTAAAATTCAAACCACACCTGTGTGAAGGACTCACAGTCATAACCTTTGACCTTTGAGGTAGTAAATAGTGGCTGCTGTTTGTCTCTGTGGGGCTGGACAGACAGACTGTAGTCCAACATTCCACCCAAAAGTCTCCTTTTCCTGACTCCTCAGTCTCTAAATGATCCAACCTGAACCTCATCAGAGACACATTTACAGATCAGATTTTATTAAAACTCTGAGACCTTCATAGACTTACTTTATCAGTAGAGTCTAAAGGTTTTTCTGTTCAGGTCTAAATTGACATCAGGGCTCCATGAACTCCAAGACCTTCACCACTGCTGACCCAGAAGCTCCAGAAAAGTGGGCTCCAGTAGCTCAGAACCATCTAGATCAGACCCAGAAGTTCTGGATGCTGTTCTGTGGAGCCATGAAACCAAACTGGACCTTTTGGGGCCTCTGGATCAGCGGTATGTCTGGAGGAGGAAGAATGAAGCTGATGCTGAAAAGAACAGCCTACCTACAGTGAAGCATGGCGGTGGATCAGTGAGGCTCTGGGGCTGCTTTGCTTCCTGGACCACTGGAAACCTGCAGCCTGTAGAGGGTCAGATGGATTCCAACGTCTCCATCTGTGAGGAAGATGAAGCTCGGCCCTCATTCGACATTCCAAAAGGACAATGATCCCAAGCAGACCTCAGAGTCCACCAAGGCCTGGTTTCAGAAGAAGTCCTGGATCATTCTAGAGGCCGTCACAGTCGCCTGACTGGAATCCAGAGAAAACCTCTGGTGGGATCTGAAGAAGGTGGTTGCAGCAGGTAAACCAGGAATATTCCAGAACTGGAGGCCTTTGTCCAGGAGGAATGGGCTAAGATTCCTCAGGAACGCTGCCAGAAGCTGGTGTCTGGATCTGCATCAGGTTTGCAGCAGGTCATAGCAGCTAAAGGGTCTACAGAGAACTAGAGACGCTGGTCATTAAGGACCATTTAGAGACTGAGGAGTCAGGAAACACTTTAATATCTGATTATTGATCTATTTAAACTGTTCCTGATAATAGTTTTTGCCACTAAACCTAATTTATTTGTGGAGGAAGAAAAAACGGAACAGAGGTAGATGTGAGAACGATGGAAACTTTCTGACTCACTAAAGTAACTTTGTAAAGAAAACGAGGATGAAAACAGACGAGAGAAAAGAGGTGGAAAGAGGAGAGAAGAGTAATGAAGAGGACAGACAGAGCGGCAGTGAGAGTAAGAGATATGTAAACTACTCCAGTTGTATTTACATGACAGGTGCCCGGAGAGGACAAACAGAGCTTTGCTTTAATCCTTCACTTTATAAAGAGGACATGTGGACATCGTCAGCGTCCCGCAGGAAGCTCACACCTCACCACAGCCACAAACAGAGGCGGCGGCTCGCGTCTCGTCAGCGTCCTGGTCTGTAAACACGACCCCAGAGGTTTAGATCAGAATGTTTGTTTAATGTTCCCGATGATCGATTGATTCGTCTGATTGATCTTCTTCCCTCCAGAAAGACAGACAGACGCTGGCTTCTCTTCATGTCTGAGGAAACCGTCCTGTTGGTGGTCGATGATCCATCACAGACGGGACAGAAACATTTCATCTACACTATAACGCAGCTGTAAGCAGACAGAAGGACATTTTAAAAGTTTCAACTGTATTATTTCTTAGTTATTTGTTGTAAAAAACAACAACACATGGACTAACAAAAAACACTGAAACACTGGAGAGAAATAAGACCAGACATGAAGATCATTTAACCGTCTGGAGTCTGAGGGTATTTCTCAATTTTTACATTTTTATCTTCTTAAATTCACCTTTTTACGCTTCATACAATCGTATGACAAAATATCCAAGTGTTTTATATCAAAATTATTTTCTGGAGGATTTGTCCTGGAGCAGCATGAAGAGAGAATTTCACCCAAAACCTGAAAAGCTGAATTTTGAAATGAATCCAGTCTCTTCCTCCTGTGGACCAATAGTTCTGGTTCTTAAAGGGGTTAATCAAAGTGTGAGGTTGACAGCAGTGGTGGAATGTGAGAACAAAATAGGAGATAAATGGAGAGTAAATGTCTAAAACCACATTTTATAATATGGTTTCAACAGGCTGACACAGCAGGGAAACAGACTGAATATAATGGGGGGGGATAACGAGGCACAGGTGATACCAAGCAGGGCGGGGCTGACAGTCAAAACTCAGGGAGGAGAAGAGCCCATTTATGCTCCCTCTACATACGTACAGTATATCGATACGCCCATCGGTAAACGGTCTGTTCATCCACCTGTACGTACTTCCATACGTCCTTTACGTCGACATCTATACAACTGCAGGAGGGAAGTGGAGTTTCAAAAGTTTCAACAACAACAAATATGGTGACGGTCGGAGGAAGTTGTGTTAATATACCTGGTAAATACAAAGCAGTAAAAGCGGCGGTAATGATGTAACGATGTTCTCTACGGTGGTCTGTGAGGTCATTATGAGATGAGTCTAAATGAGATCTGTGATCCCTCCAGTGAGTTCTGGGTCCACCCCAGGGTCTCCTCCCCGTTGTCCAGAAAACTTCCAAAGGGAGGCGCAAGAGGATCCTAACCAGAAGTTGAACCACCTCAACTGGCTCCTAGCAGCGGCTTGACTCTGAGCTCCTCCCCCTTTCTCTGAGGCATCCACCACCTCATTCTGTCAGTCACTGCCCAGAGGTCATGACCAGAGGTGAGGGTCTGAACATAGATCCACTGACATTACTTTCTGTCTCCGGATGTTTCGTCATAAAAAAGACACAAGAAGAAACCTGAAATGTTGGACTGTTCCTTTAAAACTCATGAGAAGAGAAGCACAAAGTAAACCAGTGTGAACCCAGTAATGAAAGTGAGACCACTGGGAGAGCTGAGTCACTTTCTGAGCTGTGTGTCGATCTGAGGCCTTTAGTTTGTGGTGGTTGTCACTTCCAATGTGTTTCCCAGACCTGTAACACAAACACACACACAGACACACACACACACACACACAGACACACACACAGACACACACACACATACACACACACAGACACACACACACACAGACACACACACACACACACACACAGACACACACACACAGACACACACACACAGACACACACACACAGACACACACACACAGACACACACAAACACACACACAGACACACACACACACACACACAGACACACACACACACACACACACACACACAGACACACACACACACACACACACACACACACACACACACACACAGACACACACACAGACACACACACACATACACACACACAGACACACACACACACAGACACACACACACACACACACACAGACACACACACACAGACACACACACACAGACACACACACACAGACACACACAAACACACACACAGACACACACACACATACACACACACAGACACACACACACACAGACACACACACACACACACACACAGACACACACACACAGACACACACACACAGACACACACACACAGACACACACAAACACACACACAGACACACACACACACACACACAGACACACACACACACACACACACACACACACACACAGACACACACACACACACACACACACACACACACACACACACACACACACACACACACACACACAGACACACACACAGACACACACACACACACACACAGACACACACACACACACACACACACACACACACAGACACACACACACACACACACACACACACACACACACACACACACACACACACACACACACACACACACACAGACACACACACGGCCTGGGAAGCAGCATTAGAGACAAAGAGACGGATGTAGGAGGAAAATCTGAGTAAAATAATCATTGGAAAACAAAAACAGAGAAAGTTTGGGAAAGATGGAGGAGAAAAAAACAAATGGCTTTAAAATGACAACTGGTGTAAAGAAAAGGGAGGTGATGTCATCATATCTGACCCGCCTGTTGTGTTTTCATCTGGAAACCAGTTTGTGTTTCCTCTTATTTGATCTCTTCCACTCCACCCATGATTTGGTGCTAAAAATGCCCAAATTAAACTATCTTCTGAACCACGACTTCATCCATGAAGAGACCAGCATGAAGTTTCGTGTGAAGGTGTCACAGATAGACGACAGTCAGCCTCCAAAAAAAGGTAAAAAAAAAAGAAGATTTTTGTACACATAAAATAAAAACAACATATGTCAGTGTAAATCAGTGTGTTTAGAGGTAAAGGACTTTATGGGCCTGTAGACACAGTCAGTGAACACTGGTCCAAACAGGTTCTGGTGCAGACTCCACAAATTTATCATATTCTGATTCTTCCCTTTATATTTTCATTATTTCATCAATTAATGCTCAGAAATTAGCAATTTTGAATTAGTTCTTGGTATTTTGGCAAGACTATTTCAAAAGCTAGACATCTCAAAATGCTACTGAAAACAGCATAAATATATATATGCAAAAATAAATATATATATATATATATATTTATTTTTTATATATATATATATATGTAGCCTGTGTTCCACCACGCTGTCCACACCACGCTGCAGCAGGACGTCCAGGTCGGCCTCCATATTCAACCAACATTATGGAAACAAACGTTACCACCCTTCTGTTTATGTAAGGCTCTCCAACACACACTCATCTTGTTTGAGTCTTCTTTTGTTTTGTCTCATATAGGCTTATTGTCCTCTTCACTAAATCAGAGAAAGTTCAAATGAGTTCACTGTAAAACATTTTAGTGATGATCTTCAGTAGGAACCACTGTGTTTGGGGCTGAGAGCCACAAACAGGAGGACTGTATTTAGTGACGGACCATCATGTTATTTAGACATTTTTTGACAATACAGAATAAACTTGTTACTTGTTTTGAGGTCTGAAGACGATCCTGACTTTTTAATCTCAGGCAGGTTGAAGTAGACTCTAGCGGTCCCTCCTGGTTTCAGGTCTAGAACAGTCTCCCTCTGTTGTCCTGAAACCATCAGAACCACAGTCAGCTGAACTCAGTGCACAGAGAACCTCCATCATGGCAGCTGATCTGCTGTGTTTACTGACTGTAAATTAGTCCGATGACAGCTGTCGATGATGAGGACGTTTCTGTTCTGGACCTCGTGACCTCGTCACTCGTTAACCCCCCCGTGTCAGCGTGGAAAATGTTCACACAGGTGTAAAATAATGTTCCTACAGCCACCATGATTCTTGTGCAGCATGTGTGCCCACAGGAAGTGTGTGTGCTGATTTAACAGCCCTGGTGGTTCTCCTCTTGGAGGTGGGACTTGTCGACAGTTAGGATTTATAACTGACCAATTAGGGAGCCCCTCAGGTCTACAGACGACCAATTAGAGGCTTTGGCTGATTTATTGCCCAGATCATACCTGTCCTCACCTCAGTCAATAGGACATCACAGAGCGGTCTGCAGGGCGTGTGTTTGGAGAGCGGATTGGCTGTAAGAGATGTCAATCACAACCAGAATCACAACAAGCATGAAATCCTCAGGATCCTCAACCACGGGTGCAAAGAAAGAAAAACAAGAAAGACTGAGTCATGGTCTGGAGAAACCCTCATCTGAGACAGAACAAAAGGCACCACTTCAGTATCTGGTTGTTGTGTTGAAAAATAGTGAGCAGGTTTTGTGATCTGCTCCCGAAAAGAAACCAACCACCAGAAAACCTAAAACCACCTCCTCCCTTTATTGTGGGAGAACATAAAACTGTGTGCAGACTTTACCTCCAGGACACAAACTTTTAATTATTTAAATGTTTTTAACAACAAATGACTGCAATTTATGAGCCCCTTCAGCCTCCATAATTTTTTTTAATTTCCTGTCGCCAACCATAAAATGTATTTTTGTTGAAAACCACCACATTTGTTGCTCTAACATTCTCTCAAATGCTCCAACATCCGGTTGGGTTCACACTATAAAACCCCAAATTCAGCTCCTTACATTCAAAATGTCAACTGTAACCAGGCTAAAAAACAAACAAGTATTTAACCAATCCCCAGAGGTTAAACGAGCTCACTTCCTGTTCTCTCTCTACTCTGGCTGGTTGGCATGTTGCTTGAGGTAGAACTGAATAACAAAGTTTGTCTTCCTGGCCTCAGTGGTGAGTTAACATTTGTTATTTATTCCAGCTCCAGCTTGTGTTCACATAGCGGTGACATACTGCCGCTGCTCCTGCTAGCGTCGTACTAGCTATGCTAAAAAACTCCCATAGCAAAACTGCTAACTTAAGTACAAATCAATGAATGAATTCTCCTGGTCTGAGCTCCAGTTAGCATCAGAACAGCATGCTCCTCATTATGGGTCAAACCTCCAAATCTACATTTCTTTGCAGATGATTCTGAGTTCTATCCTAAAGCCACTCACCATGATTCAAGACTCAAAGTCACCGAGCGAAGAGCCGTGAGGAAGCTGAGAGGTTCAGCTACTTTAAGCCCCGTTAACACTGCAGGAAAAATGTGGCCCAAATGTGTGAACAAACACAAACCACATGGAGTCTGATCTTTTCCAATTTCCGATTTGAGCCACTTCCATATGTGGTCCTAAATCAGACGAAGGTTGGATTTTTGTCAGTGCGACTGTCAGATGGGAATTCATGCGACTTTGATGTCATCTTCCATCAAATAACTGCAATTATTAATTATGATGATGTTTTCAATACTACATTTGAAAACATTGCAGTATTGCAGCATAACCTTGAGCTGATGGCTGATGATCTGTGAACAGATACACACACAAAAAAAAAAATCAGATCTGAGAAAACAAAATCAGAATTGTGCATTAAGGCTGACAGTGTGAACGTAGCCTAAGACAACCAATCATGTTTGATTGTCTGAACCAGAACTACCAACACGAAGGGGAAGATGATTGTCTCCAGCTTCAAAATCCTCCATGATAGAACATCAACCATCAATCAGGAATCATACGACTCAGGAAATACATACAAGCTGGGACCCACACCTTAAAAAAAGAGTGATAGCACAGCATTATTATTTATTATTCTTATTATCATTCATTGATGCAGGCATCACTGGATGTTGTTGATTTCAAGTTTGTTTGAGACATTCTTCATTTGGGTGTTTTTGGGGATTCCCTCTTCCACTCCAGAGACGACATCATCTAACTCTTGATCTCATGTGATTCAGAAATTCACCATCCACATCTGTGCATCAGTGCAACAAAGTCTGTGATTCATTCTTAACGGACCAAAAGCCCAGAGATGATCTGTGACCACAGCTGATACATAAAACAGGTTGCCTGTCTCTGCTCAGCCTGCTGGAAGATACGTCTCCCTAGATGCTTTTCAAGGTTTCCCTCTTTTGATGCTTTTTGTGAAAATGCAAATTTCAAAAGTCAAATCAGGAGAAGAAGGAAAGCAGAGGGAGAAGAGATGTCAATGAATCCTTGCATAAAATGTTGATAAACTCCTGCAATGAGACTAATATTAACAGATGAGTCTGTTTTTGGACAAATATGAGAGGTAATTTGTGGTGAAAATCTTTTCTTTATACACTGCAGCAGATTTAAACAAGATTAAAAGACCCTGACGTCAACACCGAAAATCACATCCATGTTTACATCTCAGCGTCGGCTGTTTTCTGGCACCAGAGGACCAACCGTGAGCCGCCTCCGGCCCACATGTGGCTTTCTGTTTAGGGGTGTATAAAATTCATCTGGTCTGTGCTCCACTTAGCATCTCTTAGCCCAACTTTGGGTCAGTTTTGCTAGCTGGAATCAGAACAGCATGCTATTCATTATGAGTCTAATCTCCAGATCTACATCTGTGTGCAGATGATACTGTGTTCTATCTTAGTGTCGCCCATGTATCCAAAACTGGAGGCGCCATTTCAATCTCTAATCTCTCTGCAAATGCTTTTGTATAAGAATCCAGACAAAAGGCTAATTTATGCTCAACGTAAAATAAAAGAGGATATGGATACGGACACAGCTCCGCCTTTATACCAAGTCCATTTCAGTCTTCTGAAAGATTACGGATGACATGGAGCAGAACAACCAGAAACCGTTGGGGGGCCAGTGTAGCAATAATTAAAGGAAGACAAGACAAAGAAGACATTTCTCCTTCCTTACAGACCTCTGCCGAGTCCATCGCTGCCTCCACTTTTAACACTCTTTGCTTTCTAGCTGCATCATCACAGCCTCCTCCAACGTCGCCATTTTCACTGATGTTGAAATGTTTGACTCTTCACTGTCCTCTTGTGGATTTATGGATGCTAACGTAAAGGATGCATGAGGGAGATGAGGGATACACAGTTTTTAAGCCATATTTTATTTTCATACGTTCAGGGCGTATAAATGAGCCTTTATCTGATCCAGCTGTCACACAGTAGCTGGAAGGAGGCTCACTTATGGGGGTTTGGGGTTGTTGGTCGTCCTTCATGTGAGTTGTAATGTTGTTTATGGTGTGTCAATATAATGTGCTATTGTCATTGGCTATCTTAATTCATTCTTTTATAGAAGCTGTGATCTGCAGAGAACAAAGATTTAATTAAACATGTAGGTAAATATGACAAATAACCCCTGTATATATATAATTACTATTATTGTTGCCTGTATGAATAAATGGCTCCACCTTGTTATGATCAGAGAAATAAATGAACAAAAAAAAAGAAGACTGATTTTTAATGTCTTGAACAAAAATAAAACCACTTTAATAAGATACAGACAGAAGAGAATAAATGGAGGGATTCTCTCATCCGTCCACACCCGAGGCCTGACATTACTCTGTCCAGACAGCTGAGAGCATCACACCCCTAATTTCCCATGGTGCATTGTAAACAGAACACACCCGTCCGCCTGTGGCAGCACTTCAGACAACACACACTCACCCTTCCAAACACTGACATTTACATAACATACACACAGACACACACACAGCTGAAGCTCATCCAGACGCTGCTTCCGGACCCAAAGCCTCATGGGAAGTGTGCAGTTTTATGACCCACAATGCTTTTAGGGCAAGTCAAGTCAATTTTATTTATATAGCAAATCAAAACAAAAGTTATCTCAGGGCTAAAGAGCAGATCGAGATGATGCTGTTTATTTCAGAGACACAACAGGTCAAAGGTGGAGGATAAACTGCCTTTAAAGGCAGAAACCTCAGAGCAGACCCTGATCTGGTGACTCACCTTCGTCGACCCCGCCCCCTTTAGTTTCACCTGTCGTTAGCTCCTCCTCCGGATGTATTTGATCAAGTGTTTTTCTGTGGGTTTGCTCAGCTCGGACTCTGTCCACTGATTGGTTGTTTAGAGTATGGATTTAAACTTGCCTGTTGGTTTTACATTTTGAGATTAAATCCCAGCTCCGCCTCTTGTCTCTGCACTTGGTTCCTACTTCCTGAGCTGCTCAGAAGCTTAATGACATGTTTCTTTGGAGGTCAGCGATTGGCTAACTCGGCACACATTTAATGGATTTTATTCCTGAGTATTTTTTTAATCTCTCTTTAGCCTTGAAGCAACAAGAAAGTCAAAAACATGAGTGAGTCGTGTGAACATTGACTGAACACAACAAGCAGAAAACAATAGAGGCTGTAAGATTTAATATCGAGCAGCTGTGAGTCCCATCAGAGACTGCTCTGTGTTTTATCAGCCTGAACAGCCTGTCAGACAATGCTGAGGGCACAACAGGCGCAGAGCAGCAGTTAAGGAGCATTTTCAGATATTTTTTTTGTTGCTCTGAACAGAAGTTTTCAGACAACCTGAAAGACTGAATAACATTTTTTCATCCGGCCATGAGGAGGCCAAGACCATCTGTTAAGGTAATGCAACGAATCGTCTTTATAAGAGCTAAAGAATAAAAGCACGTCCAGCTGTGTCATAACAGCAGATGTCAGCCTGAGTTTGGAGGAAATACCTGACTGCCTTCTGTCCAGGGAGGTCAAAGGTCACACGGTTGGCGTCACATCAGCAGGACAAAGTCGGGCCGCCATCGAGCCCGGAGCGAGAGGGAAATCAGGAAAATCCTTTCACACTCAGAGGAAAATGAAACGCAGGAGACAGTAAAATAAAATCCAGATCTTTGAACTTTACTTCTCCAGAGAGAGATGGCTGAGCTCTGCACACATAACGGAGAGTTAAAGCCTCAAAGTCTTTATTTCTAAGTGATTTTTTAAACTTTAGGATGATTATAACGACAGAAGAAGCAGAAAATGTGATTTATGCTCAGTTTTAAAATTCAATTACATTCGTCTGAAGAGCTGAAACAGGTTTTAGGTTTTATGAAGCAAAAAATAAAACCATATGTTTTGTGTTTACTTTTACTTTCAGGATATTTTTACTAGAAAATTAATGCTAGATCTAAAGATCAAATAAAAAGGTTTTATTTGAAAACCACCTGCTCCACTGATGGAAGGTTTCAAATCAGTCCAAAGAATCTGAGCCAAAACCTGAACAGTTGGATTCTGATTTTTTGCAGATCAGGTCTCTTGTGAAAACACACCTTTAGTCAGTGTTTGAATGAAATAGTAGATAAATGTAGGAGGAGGTGAAACCAGACTGAACGATGACGTCATACTGCAAACGAAGCTTCATGGATCTGTTTCACTCAATCAAATATTTATCATACCTAAAAATCCCACAGAAAAAATCCCACATGAATGCAGCAGGAGGCAGACGATGAGCAGGTGGAGCTCTCTTCTTAGCTCCTATTGGCTGCTACCACTCAGTACAATCAGAAGAGATTCCAGCAACATTTCAAACACATTTCTAGATATTAACAGAAACAATATAAATATAAAGGAAGCCACGCCCCCACATCCTGAGAGTATGACCACACCCACAAACTCTAAAGCTTCATGTTTTTCTGTCAAAACGTTTTTTCTGTGTCGTCTGTTTGTCTAAATGTTTCAAGTCTAAATAAATCTATAAACTGTGGACCAAGAAGAAAAAACACTGGATTTGATTTAATGAACTTATGAAGGATTATTACTTTAAGCTGGTTTTAATAGGAAAGCATCTGAACCATAAACCAGAAGATAAAATCTGAAGTTTGACTCAACAACTGGCTACAGATTTATATTATTGAAAAAAATCTGAATCTCATATAAATAGTTTAAACGCACACACACACACACAGGACCTGTCTGTCTCGACAGGGTTGGTCTCCCTTCACCTCAGCAGACACACAGACTAAGCCCTCAGCGTTGTCTGACAGGATGACAGAGCCCAGGACTGATGGGACACAGCTGTTCCATATTAAATCTAATCGCCTCTATTGTTTCCTGTTCAAACTGATGATTGTATTCTGTCATTGTGTCGACTCCCATTATCACCTCCTCTACCAACTAAACACTTTTCCTGCATGTGAATTATTCATATTCATGTTCCCCGGAGGATAAACGATTCTGGTGACCCCCATGACCTTTTCTGTAGCGCCACAGTCCAGACAAAACTATGGATATATCCCTGACCTCTGCGCATCGTATTCCTGCTCCCCACAGGCTGAACTCAGCTCTGACACGACGTCTTTCTGAGTAATTCAACTAAAGAGTTTCTGTTTTCACACCATCTGTTTGTTGGTTGGTTGTTGGAGGGAATAGGTTTGAATAATTAGGGAAAGAATTAGAAAACATCTTTTTCTGCAACATTAAAGAAAGACAAACAATCCTGGATTTGTCTGTTTATCCGGATCAGTCCTTTCCTGACCCATCCTGTTAAACCATAACCCCATAGGAAGTTAGTTTTACGGCTCATTGAGCGTTCAGCCATTTAAAGCTGCTTATAATGACTTTAAGGACACGTTTTTCAGTGAGTTATAATTATGTGATAGAAAGCAGAGGTTTAAATTAGTTTGGATATGAATGACATCTTTGTGTCCCGGTTCCTTTGACTCAGGCGACGACATTGTTTCAGTTTTAAATAGATGGGTCCCAGCAGGGTCCCGAGAGGTAAGCCCTTTTCAGCCATGCACTGTTTTAGACCTGCAGCATAAACATGTCCATACAATAGACTGGAGTGAGCTGAGGTCTCACTGACGGGTCACAGGAGGTTGAATGAGTCAGACACTGAACTTTAAACCTGACATTCAAACGGGAAACATCTCGGCGACGCGTCGTTTCAAAGTTGGGTTTTTGTCTCCGGCCTTGGAGCAGACGTTCTGGCCCGGTTCATGTCCCCTCTGTGTGACCGTCTGTCATCTTTTGTCTCTCTGTTGTTTTCTCTGAATGGTGTGAGGCCCAGTTTACCCAGAATGACCCTCTCCTCACATTCTCCCCTCCTTCCTCTCCTCCCACCTTCATTCAGTTGTTCTCGCTCTACTTTGTTTCATGTGAGTTGTTCATTTTCTGGAGGTCAGTGTGCCTCAAACAGAATAACTAGATAACTGGTGGAAAGTTTGAGAAACTCTTTATTCCCCATTTTACACAAGGGAAAATGTCAAATTTTACTTTTAAAGGGCCCATAAACAAAAATTCAGTCACTATATATTCATTACCTAGTTATTATCTAATCAATATCTAGTCCATATCTAATCAATCTAGTCAATATCTAGTCATCTAGTCATTATCTAGTCACTATCACCATTAGCAGTGCCCCCCCACATCATGACACCACCACCAAACGATCCACTTCCTGGATCTATACGACAGGATAGCGGTCTCTTAAATCCGGACTTGTCACTAAATGTGATCTCCGTCCACTTTGGAATGAGCCATAACATCTGTAACATCTGTGCTGCAGGTGTCTGCAGAGTTCAGACCATCATCATCATCATCATCAGCATCCCAACTGCCCGTTACCGTACGTTCTTTCAGGAATCATGACATCATCAGTTGTTTCAGTAGGACATTAATTAGACCCGGTAAATTATCGCCTTGATCAGGTCTTTTCAATCATGCAGAAAAAAATCTCACCAACATCATGGTTTACTCTGAAATGCACCAACGACTGTTATTTCTATGTTATGACTAAATGATGGTTATTCATGATTTAACATGTTTTGGTTGTTGGTACTTAAAAAAGTCCATTCAGTGAATCACATGATTGTTTGTTTCAGTAGATTAGAGCTAGTGAATAGAAATGACAGGGTTTTAAAAATGATGCGTTTCCACTGTTGCTCAGTACAGTTTAGCTTAGATGCTTAAGTGAAGATTTCTTCTTAGAAAACGGGTAGAAATTTCTTTTCAAATCAATCTGGGATCTTCTGGAGACTCGAGTTATGCCGTTCGAGCTGAATGGAGTTTTGTGGACTAACAGCTGACCCTCCATCCATATGGAGGCGAGCAGATAATGGGTGAACTTTTCCTTTACACTTGTGTACACCTGAACTTGTGGGACATGGAACTATGTAGAGCGTGGAACTCAGTTTATCCTGAGGGGAACATGAATGTCTGAATGAAAGACAATAATAATGTGTCGTTAGTCTGAAGTTAAAATGGGAGCAGCCTCTGAATCTGCTTCCTGGTCAGCGATCCGGCTGTGACTGAATGAGGAGGACATGTGTCTCCTTTTGTGTTCCAGCAGAGTCACAGAGGACGAGCAGAAACGTGACATCCTAAATGGGGACAGAACCTCCGGCCAGGCTCACAGAGGTCCTGACCTCGATCCCGTTCATGAAAGAGCGCCATCTCTGATCTCCAACGCTCGCTGTCGGAGGTCAGGACGAGGGCAGGGGGGGAGTTAGGGGCGTCGAGATGTAAAAACCGGAGGTTATTATTGGACCGAGAGTCAGGGCCGATGGATAGAGAGCAATGTAGTTCAAAGAAAGGAAAGAGAGGTAGAGAAACTGATGAAGAGACAGTGAGAGGAAGACGATAAAAGTGAGGCTGTGATTGGTGGATGTCCTGAACTGGTTGAACCAGGATAAAGAGTCCTGGTGCCCCATTTATAAAACCTTAAAGTAAAAAGAGAAGCTCATGGTGATGATTTTAAGAAAATTCTTCACCCTCATGGACATTTGACATCACCTGCAGCAGTGCCTCAGGATTTATCAGGAGGACGTCTGTTCTAATCCAAACTGTTTCACTGTATGAACCTGGACCGTTTCACTATGTGAACCTGGACCGTTTCACTGTCTGAACCTGGACCGTTTCACTGTGTGAACCTGGACTGTGTGGGACCTTTTGGATGTGTTTCGACATGAGACAGTTGAGGTGGTTCAACATCTGGTTAGGATACCTCCTGGATGCCTTCCTCAGGTTTTCCAAGCATGCCCAAATAGGAGGAGACCCCGGGGTAGACCCAGAACTCACTGGAGGGATTACATATCTCATCTAGCCTGGAAATGCCCCAGGATCCCCCAGGAGGAAGTGGAAAGAGTTGCTCTGGAGAGGGACATCTGGAATACCCTGATTAGTCTGCTGCACCAGATCCGGCCCTGGATAAGATGATGATGATGGACAAAGCTAAGCTATGGAGGATTTGCAACAAGACAGAAAAAGTGCTGTTTGCATGAGAGATAAATATTCTACTTTACTTTCTTTGTTGTGAAATAAACCTGAGCAGCTCCAGATGATTCATTTCAGGAGGTCACAGATCGCACTAGCAGGGCTACAGATGAACTTCGACTTTCAACATTTAAACCTCAAGACGTTTTGCTGCCATTAAAACTTCCCTCCTGTAAACTGACTGATAATGTTGATGAATATGTTTCTGTGACCCGAATGAGTCGAGTTCATCACTTCATCATGTCTGAAATCGGAGCGCTGAGGTTGTAAAACATGTTTTCATAAACACTCCTGATATGATTTTAGTGCAGGCTATCAATCACAGGCCCAGAGTGAAGATGTGTATTCAGGTTCCGGGGCTGGAGGCAGTTTGAGGAGCGTCTGTTCAGCCGTTTCACCGCCGACACAAAGCTGCTGTGTCTCTGTGAGGAAACAGGTGGCTTACTCATAACTCCGTTTTCCACTGCTCCTCTTTTCTCTTCCTCCATCTGTTCTATCCCTCGTCTGACGGACGACGTCACCTCTGCTCCTCGTCCAGTGGGACCGGTATGAAGTGATACTGGTGAGTCCTCCGTTTGGTGGACGTCAGCAAACTGTCACCTGACTGTGTCCAGTCCGTCCAGCAGTGACTTCATCAGCGCCGCTGCAGCCAAAGCTTCGCCCTGTGGGCTGCTGCAGGACGAACACGGTGCATTAATTTTACACAAGTAACTGAGACGCTCATAAAACCATGCAGGATAAATGCAGTTCACTGTGTAATGACTGAAATATGTCAACAACCACTGGATACATTGTGTTTAAATGTTCAGACATTCATGGTCCCCTCAGGATGAAACTTTTTCCATAATTATGCAAAAACTGCTGAACTGATTTCCACAATAGTTTTAGAAACAAATCCAGATG
>CM075206.1:1256958-1261958 GCA_037577475.1 Chaunax sp. Z400
AAGACGAGGACCCAGCAAAGTGGACACACTGCATTCTACCGGACAAGTCATTAGAAAACCATCACACAACATGTCCAGACAACGTATTGGTCGAGCTTTCAGGTATCGATACTTAACTTGAGTACTTTTTACTTAAACTCCCCACGTTTTAACATTTTTGTACTTTCACCTTACATTTTCAAAACGGGTTACTGTAATGGATTGTTTTTATTAAGCATCTTTGCGTGCTTTCCTGACATCACGACAGATTTCAACAGAAACGTACGAAGACAAACAGAAACTTCACCACAAAGAAAAGGTGACATCACTTAATCTCTGTCCACTTTGTTTTTCTCTACTTGTCCTACATGATGGTCATTCACACCAGATAATGAATAATTAAGTAATTAATTGATAATACATTGATATATGATGAGGTTCAGTTTTCTTTGCACTAAAACAGTCGGTATAAATGTCCTCCAAAGATTCTACTTTTTACTTTGACACTTTGAGTACATTTCAGAGCCTGTACTGAATCAATACTTCTGCTTTTACTTTTATTACACAAGTAACTGTAACTTGAGTAAAGAATGTGAGTATTTTTTCCACCTCTGCTCACAGAATTACTTCTTCGACGACACCATTTCTGCACCATGAGGACATTTGGAGTCTGTGGAGTTTGACGGTTCTGGTTGTAATGATGTCACGATGTCATTAAAGTGGTCATTAATTAATCTCCTGACAGCTGAAAGCCGTCTACAAACCAATCAGTGTCAAGCATAGAGACGGGTTTAATCCCATAATGCTCCTTAATATCTGATTTCATTAGCATATTTAGCGCAGAACAGAATGACATCATCCACCACGTCCGTTCATGACATCACAGGTTGTTCTCGGATGCTTCCCAGTGAAGATAAATTTAATTTAGTTTGTCTAATCCTACTAACCAGGAAGTCTGCGTGGTGAAGACGACATTTACGTCACGTTAAATCCTTCAATCTGAGGCGAAACCAACCGGATCTTATGTAGCAAAAAAAAAAGTGAACCTCGGTTTGAACTTTGAGGTGTGAAAACAGCCTCAGGCGTATTTTCTTACCCGTCTAACAGAATAAAACCATCACCTGGACAAAGTCTGGTGAAGATTACGTCTCTGGAGGGCAGGAAATGGATCCCATCACAACCTGAGCTGAACAGCTGGAGCATTAAAAATATTACTTATGTTTCATCGATACGAGTCGAGGAGGAGCTCAGCGGCTTTACAACCAACAGACTGAGCTACAGTCGGTGTAAGGTGACCCTTCACAATAAGAGCATCGTTTATCTCCACTCATCTGAAGTCAGACTCAGTTTGTCATAGAACTGTGTCTGTGTTCAACATTAGGCTGGACAGGAACACTTCCTGCACACACACAGACAGACACACACAGACACACACACACACACACACAGACAGACACACACAGACACACACACACACACACACACACAGACACACACACACACACACACACACACAGACACACACACTCACACAGACACACACACACACAGACACACACTCACACAGACACACACACACACACACACACACACACACACACACACACACACACACACACAGACACACACACAGACACACACACTCACACAGACACACACACACACACACAGACACACACACTCACACAGACACACACACACACTCACACAGACACACACACACACTCACACAGACACACACAGACACACACACACACTCACACAGACACACACACACACTCACACAGACACACACACACACACTCACACAGACACACACTCACACACACACAGACACACACACACACAGACACACACACACACTCACACAGACACACACACACACACTCACACAGACACACACACACACAGACACACACACTCACACAGACACACACTCACACAGACACACACACACACTCACACAGACACACACTCACACAGACACACACACACACTCACACAGACACACACTCACACAGACACACACTCACACACACACAGACACACACACACACAGACACACACACACACTCACACAGACACACACACACACACTCACACAGACACACACACACACAGACACACACTCCAGATGTCAGGGAATAGGGGACATTTAAAGAGCTGGTGAGTTACGTACATCCGACTGTTTCTCACACACTGAGTTCAACACAGAGGCAGCCAAAGGGCGCCGAACACAAGACCAGAGACGAACGGCAGCGTCTGAGCAGAGCTTCCTGTTCTCATCGGTGGACTAACAGAAACATCTGAGCTCTGTGGCGTGTGGACAAAAGTATGTGGAATGTAAATGTCATCTGACAAACACAGACAAACACATAACCTGTAAAACTCTAGTAGATCAATATTTTTTTACATTCCAAACAAAAGCTGGACAGATTTCCATGAAACCTGATGGAAAAGAAAGAATCCATTAAAGTTTGGTGTGGATCCACACAGAGAAGCAGATCCAGGAACATTTTCTCTAATTGCACAAAAACTACTGAACCCATTTCCACTGAACCTGGGGGTGGGGTGGGGGGGGGTACAAGGTAAACAGACGTGTAGGATTGGTCGACCTTGGCAGAGGCTGGTGCTCCATCTTTCCAACTTAGCTTCATACTGTGAATCATTTGCATCAGTAATAATAGGAATATAATAACGTACTCACTGGGATAAAAGCAGGACCGTGGAGACTGTGGTCCCACATGAGGAGGAAATCATCATCATCGGTTTTCAGATTGATATCCTTCCTTCGAGGCGGCCTCGACTTTTAGTCCACGTCTTGAAACTTGCTGTAAATAGATAATCCATCAGAGTCAGCTATATTTATGTTAAAGTCAGAGCCGTTGCTGTGGTAATAAAGCTGTGGCTCTCCAACTACTGATGAAGCTGAAAAGCAATGCACTTCTGTCATGAGAGACTCAAACCCAGAAGACCAAAAACAGGAGTAAAGTAGGGTTCTATTCCTCTCAGAGCGCCTCGCCTTATGAGAATAAAGCCCCAACAACACACCTGACCACACCTCAGTGTAGGACCAACACTCCTTTGGGCGCACAGATGGACGCTAGTGCTTAAACGAGGTCGCTGGGCTTAGAAACACTTACTCTGTGTACCTGAGGTGTCCTTGAACGCACCAACAGAAACAGTGAGAGATTATTGTCAGTCCTTTCTTGACAGGTGTGACAGCTGATATCGTTACCCAGTCAATTAAAACCTTATCATGTTCAATTTAAAGACTTTTTATTTCCAAAGTGCAAAATGCCATTATAAATATATGACAGTAGATCTGAAACACAGACACGTTTCCCTGTGAAACCCTGTTAAATATGAAGTTGTTTGTTCGTTATTAACAGATTCATTATGAAGTCGTACGATTTGAAATGTTTTTCTACGAGCAGCTGGTTATTGATTTGTGCAGCTTACAGTTAACATCATGACATTCATTCAGACATAATCACATCTGTGCTGTGGAAATATTTTGTTCAGTTTTGTGTTTTATCAATAAGCAGAAATGACTTCATAAAGTATGTCTGTGTAAATAACAGCGACCTCACTCTCATCAACTTATTTGCTTAATTTTCTTATCAAACATTTTCAACAGTTTGATTTTGTGATCAGTTTATGGATTATTTTTGTTCTTTCCCTCTGTCAGCCAATCAGGACGCTTCATTCCAGGCCACTGCCTTAGACTCCAGCAGCATTTTGATGACGTCATCACTATAGGACAACGTGTCTCGTAGCACCTGCACGGTGTGCTGGCCAATCAGAGGAGGAGGTGTCGGCTCACCGGGGGTGAAGCTGCTGAAACTGACCGCCGGCCCTGAAGACACAAAACAGAGGGTTAACCAGAGTGGTGCGTTCACTGTCACTGAGCTGTGGGTTAATATATAGTCTACTAGTCATTAATAATTACAAGTCAGTAGAAACGGACAGAATCCTGACAAAATTATCTCAAAATAATGACTTAATATGTCAAAATAATGACATGTTAAAATAATGAAAAACTTTCTCAAAATGATGATGTAGCATTTCATAGCATGAAATGAGACAACTTAAAAAAAATAAAAATCAAACTAAATGAAATGAAAACTTTAGTCTTTTCTTCTGTTTGGAGGGAGGAGAGAAGGTAGAGAGAGAGAAGGTAGAGAGAGAGAAGGTAGAGAGAGAGAAGGTAGAGAGAGAGAAGGTAGAGAGAGAGAAGGTAGAGAGAGAGAAGGTAGAGAGAGGAAGGACAGAGAGAGAGAAGGTAGAGAGAGAGAAGGTAGAGAGAGAGAAGGTAGAGAGAGGAAGGACAGAGAGAGAGAAGGTAGAGAGAGAGAAGGTAGAGAGAGAGAAGGTAGAGAGAGAGAAGGTAGAGAGAGGAAGGACAGAGAGAGAGAAGGTAGAGAGAGAGAAGGTAGAGAGAGGAAGGACAGACGTAAGGATGGAGGAAAAGAGAGAACAAACAGTTTATTTTGGGAAACTCACAATAATCAGCTGTTTTTAAACAGCAGCACTAATGAGCTGAACTCTCACAGTCAGTGTGTGTCTGTGTGTGTGTGTCTGTGTGTGTGTGTCTGTGTGTGTGTGTGTGTGTCTGTGTGTGTGTGTCTGTGTGTGTGTGTCTGTGTGTGTGTGTCTGTGTGTGTGTGTGTGTGTGTGTGTCTGTGTGTGTGTGTCTGTGTGTGTGTGTCTGTGTGTGTGTGTCTGTGTGTGTGTCTGTGTGCGTCTGTGTGTGTGTCTGTGTCTTTGTGTGTGTGTCTGTGTGCGTCTGTGTGTGTGTCTGTGTGTGTCTGTGTGTGTGTCTGTGTCTTTGTGTGTGCGTCTGTGTGTGTGTCTGTGTGTGTCTGTGTGTGTGTGTGTCTGTGTGTCTGTGTGTGTCTGTGTGTGTGTGTGTCTGTGTGTGTGTCTGTGTGTGTGTGTCTGTGTGTGTGTCTGTGTGCGTCTGTGTGTGTGTCTGTGTCTTTGTGTGTGTGTCTGTGTGTGTGTCTGTGTGTGTCTGT
>CM075206.1:1266958-1281958 GCA_037577475.1 Chaunax sp. Z400
AGAGCAACACACACAAAAATGAATGCAACACGCAGCAAAATGAATGCAACACACACAAAAATCAATGCAACATGCAGCAAAAATCAACGCAACACGCACAAAAATCAATGCAACACGCAGCAAAATCAATGCAACACACAGCAAAAATCAATGCAACACGGACAAAAATCAATGCAACACGGACAAAAATCAATGCAACACGGACAAAAATCAATGCAACACGCACAAAAATCAATGCAACACGCAGCAAAATCAATGCAACACGCACAAAAATCAATGCAACACGCACAAAAATCAATGCAACACGGACAAAAATCAATGCAACACGCAGCAAAATCAATGCAACACGGACAAAAATCAATGCAACACGGACAAAAATCAATGCAACACGGACAAAAATCAATGCAACACGCACAAAAATCAATACAACACACAGCAAAATCAATGCAACACGCAGCAAAATCAATGCAACACGCACAAAAATCAATGCAACAGGCAGCAAAATCAATGCAACACGGACAAAAATCAATGCAACACGGACAAAAATCAATGCAACACGGACAAAAATCAATGCAACACACACAAAAATCAATGCAACACGGACAAAAATCAATGCAACACACAGCAAAATCAATGCAACACGCACAAAAATCAATGCAACACGCACAAAAATCAATGCAACACACAGCAAAATCAATGCAACACGGACAAAAATCAATGCAACACACAGCAAAATCAATGCAACACGGACAAAAATCAATGCAACACGCACAAAAATCAATGCAACACACAGCAAAATCAATGCAACACGCACAAAAATCAATGCAACACGGACAAAAATCAATGCAACACGCACAAAAATCAATGCAACACACAGCAAAATCAATGCAACACGCACAAAAATCAATGCAACACGGACAAAAATCAATGCAACACGCACAAAAATCAATGCAACACGGACAAAAATCAATGCAACACACACAAAAATCAATGCAACATGGACAAAAATCAATGCAAAATCATTGCTGTATATACAGTATATATGTATATACATACTGTATGTATGTACTGTATATACAGTGTGTATGCCTGTATTTGTGCATATGTGTATGAAAGTGTAAATATAAGATTAAATGCATATGTATGTGTGTGTGTGTGTAATCCTATCTGTTTGTTATTCAGGCTATCATTATCTCCATATGGGCATCACTCTCACTCAAACACAAACACACTGTTGAACTTTTCATTTTCTAGTTGTTGCTGAATTAGGCTGACAGATGACGGCGGAGATCAAACAAGAATCATTAAAGCTTCTCAGACACTCTTTAATGAATGAAACATTATGTTGTGCTTTTCTGTAATCCACTGAAACCTCCAATAACTGAGGGAGTACAATTTGAATGTAATTAAACATCATTTGTGGGGACATCTGTGCTGGATTAAAGGAACAGTCTGATGAAACTGTTCTCTGCCTCGCAGCTTCACACAACAACTGGAGGCAGAGGGAACATCCTCATCTAGACACACAAGAGTAAAAACATCCTCGGGTTCCATCCCGCCAGAGGCCCACATATTTTCACTTAGTCCCTCATTTCATGCACTCATCTTCTTCAGCTGTCCAACCAATGAAGGCAAAACAACAGAAAAATAACGTACAAATAGTATGTACTGTGTATCTACTGTGTATCTACTGTGTAGTATGTACATCCTGTCTACTAGAGAAATGTATAAGTATGCCATGACAGAAGCATGATAATATAGATAATCACCGATGAAGTTAGTTTCATAATCAGCTCCCTGGTCTGAAGTTAGTTTCATAATCAGATAAGAATGGATTAAGTTAGTTTGACAAGCCAGCTAGCAAATTAGCAATCGGGTTAGCTAGCTACTCCTGCAGACAGCATACCAACATGCTAAATTTGTATCTATGCATCCAAAGTACCTTTTGGAGTTCCACCCAGTTTTATCCTTGGCCCTGATTGTTTTTGATATATTGTTTATGATACATATTTTATGGCAGACATGTCAACTTCATAGGATGCTCAGCTGCAAGACGTGTTGAAAGTCCTTATTATTTCACAAAATCCATTAAAAAAAAAAAAAATACATGCAGAAAAGTTTGAATTTAACCCAGAAAGTAGCAAAAAGTCAACCCTGAGTCAAACTCGGGTTGTAAACACCAGACCTGCTGGAATGAGTTTCTAAATTAAAATAAATCCCTTTTATTCCCTTGATAATGAGTGCATTAGCATTCTGTTGTTAGGATCACATTCAAATGCAACCTAACAGAGCTTCTAGCATTAAAGTCAGATTCAACGTATTTATTGGTATTTTTTGTGTAATTGTTTGACTCATTTGTTGATGGTCTTGTGCTGCAGTGTGTTTGAACACATGGTGTGTGTTATTGATCTGCGGCTGCACGGCTGTGCGTCATGTGTTGTACAAGCGGTGGCGGAAAAGCCTGTAAAGATCTGAAAAGAGAAGGAGTGTGTAGGCAGTCACACTGATCACAGCCAGGTGCCTCCTCTTCCTCTTCATTTCCTTCACTTCCTTCCACTTTCAGTCTCTCCGACTAATGTCACTGTTTGACCATCTTTCTCCTTCCTTATATCTACTCAGGCTCACCTCAATCTCTGCATCTACAGAGGAGTCATGACTCCTGGTTGGGAGCAGAGGAGGAAGTCAGGCGGTGTTATTACAGCTTATAGGTTGGGGTGGATGGATTGGTCAAGAAAACACCACTTCATCACGGGCAGACGGCCGTTTGTTTTCTGGAACTGTGTCAGGAATCTATCCATAAACTGATTTTTTGCAGCAACTAAATCCAATTATCATCTTTACGTAATTGAAAAAGTTTCCCCAAAGTGAGGACCTTCACTTTTTTGTCATTCTGAACCTAAAACCACCAACGTTGCCTGGCAACAAGTCAAAAAGAATTGAACTTCCACATAAGAATGTTTATGTTTTCACCTGCGTACCTTGGTTGTTGGTTGGTTGGTTTGTCGCCAGGATTACATGAAAATACTGGACAGAAGGAAAGAACCCATTGAATGTTGGTGCAGATCCAGACAAAGGGTCCGATCCAGGAATCTGAACAGATTCCCACTAATCTTTATTGAAGGGTTGGTCATGGGTCAGGAGAGCTGAACAAATACGTAGGATTTTTGGGCTTTGGTGGAGGAATGTGTTCTACAGAGAGTCATTTTAGTTTTGTACTGTTATTAAGGTCTGTGATGAGTGATGTTTGATTTCCCCCAGAAAGGAATGGAGACATGTACAAATAACTCATGTATTAGAAGGGCCAGTGTGAATTATTGCATGTTATTTATTCATTTATTTATTATTCATTCATCACTAAAGCAGAACTGAATACCTTCAAGTGTTGTGCTGACAGAAAAAAAAAGTATTTACACGACTGGAGGATGAGTAATTCATAAGTTATTCTCTGATTGGTGCAGTGAAGCGTGAATATAAGAGGTTATAACAGCGAGGTCAGGACTCGACACACAGCCTTTTGATGAAGGCTACAAAACAGTTTCTGCGATTATTTGAGCTAACCACGATTATTTTGCATAATTGTTAGAATGGTTTCAATTCATCTGCATAAAAAACAGCTGCGTGAAACAGGATTTAATCAATATTTCACGTTGTTTTCCACCATTTCACGCTCGACTGGTTCTTGGTAATGAAAACATCTGGTTGTGCTTATTCTGCTATGAGTGGGGAATTTAATTAGCCTTTAGCGCCGCTGTGCTGCTTGGTTTTCCCACTAAATGAAAAAAGAGGAGTTTAATAACTTTGAGACGGTGTTTTGTCAGATTTGCAGGTAAAAGGTAAGCGGTCAGAACCGGATCCACCACCAGACCCAGTTCAGGTCCATCCAGGTGATCACTAAGCTTTCAGACGGGTCTAAATATAAATGTAAGTTAATTGTCAGCTAAGACTTCCTGATTGTGGCAGCCCCTACAAATCAATCATGATAAGTGACCTTCATCGGTTCCATCCCATCACCTTCTCCATCAGTGAGGTGGAGTCAGACGATGACTTCCTCACCCTCCTGCTTCTCCCTGCTGTGCTAGCTCACCCTCTTCACGCCTCCTCTCCTCCCCCATCACTCTTTATTCTCCCTACTCGCTGAGTCTTTGAAGCTTAGCTGTGGCAGTCCATTAAGTCGACTAACCAGCACCCGCGGGAGCCATCCAGGCCCGCTGTTACATCACGTTACTGCAACATCAAGGGGAGGAGGACGGCGTTTGTGTGCAGCAGGGTGTGCGTAGAGTTGCATGTGTGAAGTTGCATGAACCTGCTGCTCCCTGTTTGACCTCCACAATCAAAGCGGCTTCTGAATATGGCAGCGTTTTCGCTCCTGTGAAGTGTCAGAGCGGCTTCTTCTCCCATATACGGACACTCGATAGGATTTTTAGATGTGTTACATAAAGCAGCAGCCTGGACGTTAGCGGTCCCAGGTGATTTGCAACATGAATAATGCTCTTCATCCTGTTGTGTAAATGAGTGTGTTTAAGTTGGAGAAATATTTATTCCAGACTTTGAAGCGATGTCACGGTGGAGGAATCATGACTTCATATTCAAACAAATAAAGATTAGATAATCCAATGTCACAAAAGTGACAGCTGTGTTTTGGAGCTATATTATCAGTTATTACTTCCACCTTGTCCTTTTGTTTGTCAGCAGATGATACAAAAACTGATGGATGGATTTCCACCAACCCTGGTGGATCGATGGGGCATGGCCGTGCTTCTAACGACATGAAAGTTTTTACTTTCATTTTAGATCACAGAGCTCCTCCTCAGCTTTTCTTCTTCATGGGTTCCATGAAAACATTATTGTATTATTACATATATACATATTATATCATTTATTGGCTTTAATTGATTTGAATATTTTAAGGTTTTATTTTTGCACTTTTCAGTTGTCGTTCTGTTTTGTTTCAAGTTTGCTCAAGGGTCAAGGAAACCTTCAGTGTAAAACCTTCTGAGGTCCAAGGACGGCTCTCCATAGATAATATCTGTTGTCGTATTGACAGGATATTGATGGTTGCTGCTGTACTGCAATGTTTCCAGCTGCTGATCTTTGTTGCATATCAGACCCTCCTCTCTCCCCTCATGTTTCCTGTTTGCCTGCTGATGATGGCGTAATGTTTCTACTTCTGCCCGGTCTATTCAGTCCAGTTCCAACGCTCTTCCAGTGTCTCCTTTAAAGTATAGAATTCATGTCTCAAGGTAGATCATGAAAAAACTTTTGCTGCAAACTTATACACATGACAGAAACCCCGGAGAACAGCTCCTCGCCTGCCAGTGAACATCTTCTGCTATGTACACGCCGTCCTAATCTGTAGATTTTCATAATGGGTGGCGTCCATTAGTGCTGCATTACCACCTGCTGGACTGTCCCTTGTCCCAACTGTTCCGTCATTGCCAAGGCATCACGTGTGAAAAAGCCACAAGATGAAAATGTTCCTGAACGTAGCATGTACCATGAACTATTTGTGAGAGGCTAAAGATAGTGGCGACTCCAGACTCTTCAGGAACCTGATAGAGTGACATCACAGATGATGAGTCAGTGTCAGAACTTGATGCAGGGCAGTTTCCCAGCCCTGTGGAGGTACAGCAGAGGTATGAGGAACCCGGTGAAGATGCTGATGGACAGGCAGATTAAAATGACCATCAGACTGAGGGGCTCTGATCCATACAGCAGTGTTGGGCCCAGAATGAAGACTCTGAGGGCCTGAGTGCTGGTGGTGAACACCAGAGTGATCATGATGACCTTGAAGGCCATTCTCCGAAAGCCGTTCTGGCCCTCGTGATCTCGGTCCCCTTCGCCAGGCCCTGGTAGCTTCAGCACACACAGAACATGGACACTGGAGTATATCGTGACCACCAGGAAGAACATGGACGTGCATATTAGAAGGTATATTGACTGTATGATTGAAAGTGTGAAGGTGGGTACGATGGAGTATAGCAGTATCAGCAGCCAGATGACCACGCAGCATGCTAACCTGTAGCGGAGGGGTTTGAACCTGTGGAGAGAGAGATCATCCCAGTGAGTACAAAGAAAGATCTGATGATCAAACAAATGGGTAAATACAGAAAGGCCAGATTTCAAAGAGTCTCAAATAATAGAAACTAAACTAAATAAATAGAAAACAGATTTGCCATTTATCTTGATTAATATTGAGCTGCCATCAAATCAACACCTTCTAAAATTAATTAATTCCATTTGTGTTGAGTGTTAAGTTTCAGTAGCTGAAGGCTGCATTCAGTCAAAATCAGTTCCCATCCCTTTAGTGTTTAGACGGATTTATCTTCTGGAGTAAAACCAACATGATGCTGTGGTGGCAAACATGTGATCAGACCAGCTGGTCAACAGTACACAAATGTGGGGAGGTTTCTATTTCAGGCAAAACTCACCAACAATTTAAAAGAGTAGTTAACTCCCTGATACATTTCCTATTTTTGAGTTTCCTAGAATCTCTTAATTTTTGTCAGTAAGCCTCTTTTTAAACAGCAGGTTTGACATTTTCATAGTCTGTCCCCATCCTCGTCTCAGCTAACTGTTCTAGCTACAGCTTGCTGGTTTTAGCAAGTGTGTCAGGAACATTTCGGGACCAGTATAAAATTCCTATCAACATAAAAGTGCATACTGGTTCCTGACTGGTTACTCAGAAAGCTGACCTTCTTTTATCAGATGCTAATGGTCTAAATTTTGCTGCCTCTGCTTTTGTTTTCAGATTTCATGTTTGTGGACATTTAATTATTTTAGCCTCTAAAGTTCAAAAGTACCATCTTTACCGCATTCCGCGTGCTCTAATGCCCTCTGATATTCTACCATTAGAAGTTCTTCCTGCTCAGTAGCTCCGGAACCACAACGGTTAACTAGTTCAGCTTGTTCTGGAGAACTTGTCAGTACAGTGGGCATTTTTTTCTGTGCTGCATTCTCCTACATTAGTGAACAACCATGCGTAGCGTCCTTTCCAGGCTGCTTAGGGGGCTCACTTTGAAAATGCTCTGGAATGTCCAATAACTATTCCTTACTGAGGGCCTTTGGGAACTCCTGACTAGGATTCTGAACAAATTCTGCTAGGAAGCCACGTCGTATTATGTTGCTTATTGCGGTATTGTGGTCCCACGTTAGGAGCCATGAACCTGGTCACTATCCATGTCCATCCATCGCTGCACAACGCTGTGCTAAGCAGCCCAATTTGGTCTGAATGCAGCCAAACAGTAACTGAGATGGTGTTGGAGGTAAGTAATGAAGGAATTAACATTTTCAAGTTACTAGTTTTAAGTTACTAAAGGCTTAAAACAAACTGACAAAACAACAGCAATGCATGAATGCACACATTTTTATCAGTGCTGACTTACCTGAGGAAGACGGTGGGATGCACCACAGCCATGTAGCGTTCCAGGCAGATGCAGCTCTGGAAGATGGGCCGAGACATTAACATAAGCTGTAAGGTCAGCTGCAGCACCTGTAACCCCACCTCCCTTGATATCCTCTGCAGGAAGTGATTCAACAAATAAAAAGACAAGATGCAAGAGAGGATCTCAGAGACGGCCAGATTGAGGACAAAGAGGTCTGTGGCTGCGGGACCCCCAGCTCCCCTGCCTATGAGCCACACCACGTAAACGTTAGTGGGCAGACCCACCAAGATGTTGGCGATGAACAAAGGTGTTACTCCGTAGTAGAAAAAGAGTTGGTTAGAAGTTAAGGTGTGGTTGTCTTCAGACAGGTTCACTGTAACACTGCCGTTAGTGTTTTCCATGACCTGCAGACATAAAACCAAAGAGCTGTATTAGGATGAATGCCCTTCTTATAACTTATAACAGGAAATAACCATTATGTAAAAACTGATTGTGAACCTTCTTGATCACAGATTTCCTCCCGTTGCTGAGTTTGTTTCTTTTGTTTTTCAAAATTGCTCGTCTCCTGGACGTTGGCAGACGATGATGACATAAATCTATGCTCCACTCTGGTCTGCTTGTGATGAGCAGACCTCATAGTGCTGTAGAGGGGTTAGAGGTCAGTCAGCAATCAGGAATCACACACCATTATTGAATTAATGTTTCTCCAGGAAAGTTTGACTGAACTCCACATAGTTTTAGTCTCAACCATGACAATCACAGTGTTATTTTTAACTACTTTATTGTTCACAGTACAGAAAACCATACAGGCGTCTGTCATGGCAGGACAGTAAGAAATGAAATGATGAAATTTCACCGTGGCTATGACTCACAGTTGTAACATAATCGCCTGTTCACAAGTATTTGAGCTTACCGCAATTACTTTGTGTAATTGTTAGCATTATTTATATTTATCTTCATGCAATCAGCTGAATTAAAGTGAATTAAATTTAAATCAGCATTCTGTTAAGAGGTTGTGGTGCTGAGCCAGTTAAAACGCCTGTGTCATAATCAGAATGCATCATTTCACCAATCAGGACCAAAACAGTCTGAGTCCAAAAGTCTAAAGTCATTTGAAAAACTGAAACGGGGGCAGCTGTGGCTCAGGAGGTACAGTAGTCGCTCACAGAACCAAAGGTCGGTGGTTCGATCCCCAGGTCCTGCTAGTCGGAGTATCCCTGAGCAAAGATACTGAGCCCCAATCTGCTCCCTGGGCGCCGTAACATAAAGGCAGCACTGCTCCTCAGGGAGGGGTCAAATGCAGAGAAAGAATTTCCCCGTGGGATTAATAAAGTATCTAAAAATAAAATGTCTGAAGTCGAGCTCTACAAAGCTAATTTCACCCTCAAGTCACTGCATGGTAACAGAGTCTGAAGCCGTCTGATTGGATGTATGGATCATTTTGTGGTCCAGAGATTCTATTCAACCATCAATGTACAACTCACTGTTAACTAACCTCCCACCACAGTCTGTCCTGTATGCACCTCGAATAGAGAGCTTTAAGCGGTTGGGATTAAGGACGGGACATTTAACAGATTCAACCAGACAGTGATCATCTAACGAGACAGAAAAAAAACTCCTGAATTCTTGTGAGGAATAATAGTTTTGGGTTCCACACCTCTGCTGTATGTGATGTGTGTTTCCAGGCTGGTGATGCATCTAAATAACATTCATCCATCCTCTCTTGGTTTTGCATTCGAGGCGATCTCCTGTTTGTAATTTGGCCTTTTTTGTTTCTCGACCGTCACCACAAGCTCATTTTAAACTGGACCCACCTGTGGATTTGCATGACAGACAGCGAGAGGAGCCCAAGTTTACATCTGGTGTATTCAAAACAAGCTGAAGGGAGACACGGATATGGTTTTTGGATGGTTGAGGACTGAGGGTACGGCCACATTTGCATCGGATTTCCCTCACAATGTAATTTGTCGGTGGAATTTCACAAACAGCAGATGGGGCAGGAGGAGGAGATCTATCAGAGCTCAGAGGATCTGAACTGGTTCAAATTAAGAGCAAGGATTCAGGTTTCACTTCCTGCTATAGACCCGGTACTCCTGAGTCAGGGTGTCCGTTTTTGGATCTTTATGCAGATGATAGTCCGTTTTATAAAGACAAGTCTTTCTTTAAAATGACATTTAAACATGTTTTATTAATTTTGTTTCATCATACTATGTTTTTTTTTAAAAACTTCATTGTTTGCTGTTTAGTTAGTCATTTATATGTTTTAATATTTACACACTTTCTAACACTGCTGAAGAAATAAGATTTAGCAAAAACTCAGAGGATTTCTGTAATAAAGTAAAGACAAAGCTCTAAACAAAATGAAGAGTTTCACTCCAAACTGTTTTAAATATATATATATATATATATATATATATATATATATATATATATATATATATATATATATATATATATATATACAGTACCAGTCAATAGTTTGGACACAGTTACCCATCCACTTGAATGGGAAACTGTGTCCAAATTTTTGACTGGTAGTGTATATACATATACATATATACACATATACATATATTATGAGAATTACCCAAGTGGCTTATGAAAAATATGAAAATGTTCTATATAAAACCGTTAAAATGTATAAAATAAGCAGCAGATGGAGTTTGACAGACCTCTCTTTACGAAGGCGGTCTGGAGGTGACTTTTTGAAGCTGCAGACAGGAGGGTTTCCTCTCCGTCCTTTCCACAGACGTTTTGGGATCAAAACCATTCTGAGGACTGACACCTAGAACTAAACACCTTCAACAGCCTTCTTCTGTTTGCATTCGCACCGCCAACAGGAATGCTTACCGCTGGTTACTATAGCAACACCACTTCTCATGACATACGACAAATATTTGACATTTGTCCGTGTTTTATTCCTTCTTTTTTTTTTAAGGCTACTGTTACAAACTGTTGTTTGCACAGCTGATGTTTTTGAGTTTTTAAAAAGGGAGTGAAACTCCTCACATCTTTACACGTTTGATTAAAGTTAATCCTGCTGAAGCTGAATAAACGTTCTGTGTTTTGAGTCCAGCCTACCTTCTGCACCGTTTTCCACTTGCAGCACCTGCCTCAGTAAAAAAAGCATCGTGGCTGTTGGTTCTTGTCTCTGATGATCCTCCATCGACCAGCCTGGTGGTAATAAGAGAAGTCACCTCCTCCTGCTGCTGCTGCATTTGCATGACTGATGCTGTTCAGAGGAGATTACCTGAGTTAAATGCTTCATGTAAGCTTCTAGTTGTTACTTAAATACATACATCTTCATAAAATAAACCAGTTTTAGGTTAATAAAGCAGCATTTCTACAGTTGGACATGAGTGGATGGGACATCATTCCTTTTAGCAAGCTAAAGCTAGCTCTCTTTCTAAACGGTTTCAATTTCAGTGTACCAGTATGCTAACTGTCCAGCACTTTTGCTAGCTGACTAATTAGCTGTCTAATTAAAACTACATAAGCTCAGGTTACAGCTTCTCTCTCTTACATCTTGCTCTTTTTAAAGTAAAGGTTTTACCTTTTCAACGTGATGAACACAATGTGCTTAAACAGTTTGAGCCCCTTCCTCTCAGTAACAACTAAGTGGAACTTTGTTTGACAAATCAGTGCAACTTACACTTTGCTCTGAAGTCTGGTATCTCTGATGTCCATCCATTCATCTTCTTTGAAAACTTCACTTCAAGTCTGGGCCGAAATTGATCATGTAATGATTTATTTATTACCAAAGTAAAGCAGCAAGTCTTTGTTGTTTTCTTCTGCTCAGCTACAGGTTGTTGTTCTTCTCTTCTTATTTGTAACTTCATGATGTTTCATTGTTTGTTAAAATCCCATGAAATCACAAACCACACCAGGTCGGGACAGAATAAACCGTTTTCTGGCATGTTTGACTTTCCGTTCTGTCTCCGTAGAGGACGAATGACCCAAACAAAGAATTTCATATGAAGAAGGAGAAGCAGTTTAAAAGTGCAGCACATCCGCTGACTCGGTGGTTAAGACACATAATACATAACCACCACCGCCGGGGATGGTCCAGCAGACCCATCAGCCACACTGTACACACACTGCTTCCTTTGGAAAAATTATTTTTCCATTGAAACTTGGATATTGTTTGCAAATATTGTTCACAAACCAGTGTCCGTTGTTTCATTTTAGCCTTTGTAGCTTGTTTGACCTCATCTCCCTCTCCATGTTTCCTGTCTCCACTGCTTTCAACAGAGCAGGGAGACATGCTAGCAGCTCATGCTTTGACACAGCAGTGCTTTGAGCTAAATGCTAAGGTTGGGTCCTTTTGAAGGGTTGTGGTACAGGTACCTGGAATTCAACAGCAGAACCCAACTGTAACCTTTCTGTACTTTTCTCTATATATATTAGCAAAAATAAAAGGAAGAAGCTGATCACAGATCTGGGATCAGCTGGAGAAACTGTTTTACTCTGATAGCTGAACTAACATGAGGAAACTGATGAACATCAGATCAGTAAAGGATCATCAATAACAACCAGTAGAGGCCAGTAATACACCATAGTAGCATCTAGTCTGTCTTATCCAGAGAAGAAGAAGAAACAGCTCCATCACCTCTCTGTTATGTTGTTGTTGTCTCTACCACAGTGAGTGAATACTGAACTATTTCCTGTAAATAGTACACAGATTATGTACTACTGGTTTCATCCTCAGGTTTCAGACATACTAAAAAATCTCAGACTGTTTTAGCTACTACTTAGCATGTTGCTAAGGAAGTTCAGACAGAGTCAGTGTTTGGCTGTGTGTTGATGCTAATGCTAATTAAAACGCTAAGATAAAGACAGTCAAAAAAGCCCAGTTGTCTCCAACAGCAACTTATCCAACTAGCTAATTAATCACGTGATGATGTCACTTAAAGTTTCATTAGCGCTAGCTGCAGACATGCTAATGTTCGCTGCAGCTGCAGCAGGGAACTTAGCTTTCAGGCTATCAAACACACTCTTTTTGGATATATGTGGTGTTTATGTGAATCAGTAGTACTGATATAATTTGGTCGGTACCCTTAAAACTACATACCCAGATTTAATAAAGGTTAAATTACCATGTAAAAATGCTCACAACTCAATGCAAACATGCTAGATCCAAGTTTTAGCAAGTTAGCATGATAACATTTGCTAACTAGTTGGCGGTCAGAGAGCAAATACCTCTACCTAGTGAATGAATGAATCCTCATGGTCATGAGGTCACCATAGATGATGACAGTGCTTTATGAAAAGTCTCCAAATGATCACAGTTTATCCAAGAGGAACATGAATATCTGTCATCCAATAGCTGTTGAGATATTTCAGGCAAAACCACAAATGTGAACCTCATGATTGGCCGTTGATGAAAAGTCAAGAGGTTCACCAACGTCAATATAAATCATCCTCTGGGGAAACGTGAGGGTCTGTACAAAACTTTCAAGACAATCCATCAAATAGATGTTGAGATAATCTGGTCAGCCAGGCCACGAGCTAAAAACACAAAACATTTAAAGAGAATTAAAGTGTTAGAACACAATAACATAAATAAATTCCTTCCCAAACAAAAGAGGTCTTTGGAGTTTCCAAACACACACATGTGCACTTGTGAGATTGTGTTTCTGTGAGTGTGTGTGTGTGTTTTGGTTTGTATGAAGTGGAAACTCTGGCATGAGGAATGTGTGTTTTGGATGGAAGAGTTGCCCATATGGAGAAAAACTGGGGGGAAACGCATCAACAGTGAGAACCAGCAGCTGTGCTGCAGGTGTGGAGCAGGACAGTTAGGTCCTGTCAGCAGGGAGCAGTTCAGGAGCAGCAGACGTCTCAGCTCCCACTGATGGAAACGGTGAAACGTCAGCGAGTCACTGAAGGCGACACCGACGGCTTCAACACGGCTGGAAAGACGAGACCTGAGAACAATCCTCTGACCTCATCAGAGACTCACTGATGTCATTATTCCTCTCACATCAGCCCCATTAAAGGCCATTTATGCTCCCTCTACGTACGTAAACGGAGACGTCCATCCGTATACGGTCCATCCAGCGACGCCTAAACACTTCCATATTACCGTGATGATGTACCAGTAGGAGGTAACGATGTCCTCGTTGGCGGTCTGTGAGGTCATCAGGTACATCGAGACTTGAAGACGGAGAGTTTTTACACTTCATCGCTTCACTTTCTTCTTCTCCGTTGTTTCCGTACACGTCTGTCGTTCCTTGCTTGAATTGTCTCGTCTGAATCCGTAAGCTCTCTGAAAACATGTCTGATTACGTACGTTAATGTTATACATCACGCCTCTGTGGCTCGCAGCAGCCCGGCTATCTAAAAATCACACCCCGGAGCAGCGTTGTAGAGAAGGGACTTTGTTCTGTGTAAAAAAAAAAAAGAGCGACTAACTCATCTCCCAGAATGCCTTTCAACAGCATCCATAGAAATGTAACACCTGTTGGGTTTTAGAGGTGCAGAGATGGAATGATAAGTAGAAAAATATGTTGCAATAGAAAACATGATTCTTTCTAACAACTTTCTTATTATGTTCAGGTTCCAAACTGGGTTCACATCTCATCCATGGGATGAATCATCACCCCTGTAAGTAAGTAGAAAACACTCTCTGCAGTAGATGTAACACCAGAGCAACACCTTGACTGAACAACATCCTAACCATGCTAATAATGTATAAGTAAAGCTGTTTTATATGCCTTATCTTGACTTCCTGTATGAATGAGGCTGTGCAGCCACTGGCAACAATCACAGTTTCACTAATAGTGTTACTGTGTCAAACCTCCTACCCCTGCAGGTTCAATGCCAAATTAATAGAAAAATCAAGCTCTGATGAAGATCATTCAGAAATGATCTGTAATGAATATGAAAGAGATGAGAGGATAATCAAATAAAACAGAACCCAAACAGAGGGAGGTGAAGAAGTTAGATGACCTGAGGGCTAAAGGAGGAGTAGATGAAGGGAGGAGGAGGTGAAGACAGGGAGGAGGAGGTGAAGACAGGCAGGAGGAGGTGAGTGAGAGGGGGGGAGGAGGTGAGTGACAGGGGGGAGGTCTTTGATGCAGATCCCTGCTTACAGATGACTGTGGTGAATCCACAGAGAATTAAGTGATAAAGTCAGAGTCGGCACTGATCCAGGTTTTATGGAGGATGAAGCTGGTTTACAAGCATCCAGAGGTCAGACTGATGTTTATAAAGTCTTTACTGTCTCATCGTGGACCTGCTCCCAGCCAGAAGAGTCTTCATAACAGCTGAATCTCCACAGAACTGGCAGAAATAACACAGAACCTACAGGTCCATCCAGTCGCTGCAGGGTCAGGCAGAAACTAGTTCAGGAACAATACGCTGAATGCTAACTGCTAACTGCTAAAACGTCTCCTTTTAGAAATGTTTGCACATCTCTTCAATAAACAAACAGCATTTAAATCCGACTGACTGGGAGTCAGTGGCTGTCAGCCACTGGTACCTTCCTAATGTACTCAGTAGAGTATCGCTGTTCTGATTGGCTCATCCTACGACCTCTATTCACCTCCTGACCAATAACAGAGCAACATCCTCAAATTATAACTTGGCATTAAAGAAAAAAAAAGAGTTTTAATGATGG
>CM075206.1:1284458-1286958 GCA_037577475.1 Chaunax sp. Z400
AGTGCTAGAATTATTTTAATGTTTGTATTTTAACGGCAGGTAAAGCTGGAATATTTTAGGACTTTACATGTTGAGAGGATTTATTTTGATGAACCCACAGGTGGAAGAGGAAAGACTAACAAGACAGTTTTGGTGAGTTTTAGTTCCTTTATGTCTCTGGTGAATGAAGTGTTTTTTATGATGACTGGATAAAAAAGAGACACGTGGACCCAGAAGGTGTGCAGTTTATTCTTCTGTTTAATGGGGGCGACGGGTGATTCTTGACATTTCGTTGGTTTGTTTTGTTTACTTCTTATACTAAACTATCAGGACCCTGTTAAAATAATCTACAGTCTGAAGACTTTTGAACGACTGCATTTTGCAAGCGTTACTTAAATAGCACGTAATTGTGGTGCAAAGTGAGGCACAAGATACAAAGGGGTCGTATTTGGTCCATTCATTATTCATAAGTGTGTTTTTGTGTAAAATTAATTCAACTAATGTCTTCTTCCATTCACCAATTATCTATGACATGTCTCTGAGCAAATCAATCAAGATGCAACTGAGGAGGAGGAGGAGGAGGAGGAAGGCTGCTGATCACAGTCTGCAGATCCATCAGAAAATGATCATTCTGATTAATAACTGATGGGATGCAGGTGATGAAATAATCCATCATTAATGAGGAAAATATTGATGACATCACCTGCAGCAGAAACCAGAGGAGACGAGGCGAGTGGATGAAAAACGACCTTCAGTTGATGTCAGAGTGGATTCGTGCATCACTGGAGCCCAGATTATAAACATCAACACAACACAAGATGATGATCCTCCTTCAGCTCAGAGATGCTTTGCCCACTGAGGTTTCAGAATGAACCGACGCTCATGTCTGTACAGTAAATATGAAGCTACAGCCTGCAGCTGCGTAGCTTAGCTCTACGTAAAGACATGAATCAGGGCAAAGGTTTCAGTTTGAGACTGCTGTGTTTTCATGCTTACTACGCTTTAGAGATGCTGGTGGGTTAATTTTGTGTCCTTCCATTCTGGCTGTTTTCACCTGCTTCTAGTCTATAGCTGAGTCTCAGTTCAGGGGCTGCATCCTCCAAAGGCCACATCCTGGTAGAGACTGCAAAGGATCCGACACATGCATCCTTCACGGCCCCGGAAAAGAAGGCTGCATTTTTTAGGAGGATCCTTCGAAATGGGCCGATGTGACGGATTCAGTCTTCAAACACAGCCTCCGAAGGATGCAGTCTCTGAACTGAGACACAGTTTATATGTAAGCTAACTGGCTACAGGCTTTAGCTTCATGTTTAGCATACAGACATGGTTTACAGATCAAACAACATCGATTAGGTTGAGATATTAAATGTTACAGGCTGTAGCAGCTGTCCACACTGAGAACACAGCAGCATCTGGCCTAACATGTCATCTTCATCAGCAGGAAGATGAAATACAACAACCATCGGAGCAAGAAATGTAAAGAACATGAGCAGCAGTTCGTTCTACTCAGACATTTTCCCTCCTGACTGTTTGCTGGACTTCAGCTTCGTCACGCCGAGCGGTTCAGATCTCCCCTTCATGTGGTTTCTGAAACGACTTTCCATCATGCATCGCAATAATCGCTTCCAAATGCTTTGATTTTGAGGCTGCAGAAGACAACTTATTTCCTTCAACTGTAATTTATTCTAACAATTTCCACTGAGAGCAGGTAAGAGTTCCAGCACACTGCTCAGGAAAGAGAGAAGTCAAGAAGGAACAGAAAAGGAGATGTTAAAAACAGAAACGATAGAAAACATAGAGTCGGGTAAAGATGAAGATGAACGAAGAGGAGAAACAAGCTACTGAAGGTAAAACTGTAAACAAGAAAGAGGAAAGAAGATAAAGACTTTTACACACATCTGCCAGTAAAACAGTCGACTTATTAATGAAGATGAACGTTTAGATAATAATAAGTATTAGTTCAGCCTGGAAGCTTCAACATTAATGGTGTGAGCAGCTCCTGTGTTCTAGACTGTAGAAGATGAGACGACACCGACGTCATCAAACAGTAACTGCACATGGACATACAACTAACATGAAACATTGTTGGTGAAAATAAAGACTAAAATGTAGTTTAAGAAATACAATTTTTACCAAAATCTCTTTTTATTTTCATCTACCAAACATTTGTCCACCAAATATTCTGTTCATTGGATGCTGTTCACCAACCTCTGGCTGCTCTGTCGGGGAGGAGGAGCCTAAGGATGTTGACCTATGTCTGGGCAGGGCGGAGTCAGAGAAAACTCTGGTGGAGGCCCGCAGCAGTCCTGATGTACAGATCGGTGGTCCGACCTGAGTACAGGGGCCAAAGACTAATGGAACCATCAAAGACTAATGGAACCATCTAGTACCTGGTCTGACCTGAGTATAGGGGCCAAAGACTAATGGAACCATCAAAATCTAATGGAACCATCTAGTATCTGGTCCCAAAGCTACATTCTGAATCATTCAACCTGTTTTTATCAGATAATGATCAGATAAA
>CM075206.1:1291958-1361958 GCA_037577475.1 Chaunax sp. Z400
TGCTGGCCGGCAGCCTGTAACCACAGCATGACCTCTGACCGGGTCGTTTTGAAGAATCAGACGGTCGAGAAGCGACGGCCTGAAACGTGGATGATGTTACGATGTTTAATAATCCTGCTTCACGTCAAAACGTGATCCTCAGGAGGAAGAAAGCAGTGGGAAGAAACGAGGAAGAGGAAGAAGAAAATAAACTACAGTACATAAACAAAACGTCTGAGAAAATAACTGCAGGTAAGAAGACTGGGACAAAATATTTACATGAAGCACTAAATATAATGATTTAGCTTTTATTTAAGGACTAACAAATACCACATTTTCTACTTATTTCAAGGGGGCTCTCTCAGAAATAACAGATAGCACTTTGTCAGGAGGAAAATATAAGCAAACCACGGGAGCCATAAAATCAACCATGAATTTCTCTTCCCTGGAAAGCAGCATTAAGGAATTCCAGGTCTTCCAGGTGTTTCCAGGATGTGTGAAAACTCCTTCTGACCTGATTTCAAACTTAAACAGACGTCAGTTCAAATGATTAATGATCAGAAAGCAGCAAGTAGCAAATCACAAATCTAATGAGCTCCTATGTCACTGTCATGACTTTGCTCGATCTCCCTCTCTGCACATTATCTGCGATTATTAAGGCGTTAAAACGTCGGCAGGGTCGTTTCCTGATGTCTCACATGGAGCTAAACTGGAAGCTTGAGGACATCTGTGAGATCAGAGAGCTGATGTTCTACGAGAACAAGAGTCTTCAAAACCAGACAGGTTAGCCACTCGAGGGCCACCAATTACCCAGAAGAGGGAACAGGTTGTGCAGCGCCGGGTGATGACAAGGAGAATACAGCGGCTTCATTTCGTCCATAAAGAAGAAGAGGAGGGTCTGAAATCATTCCTCTTTCACTGTTCCAGAATGAAATGCTCACCATGTTCTGACAGAGGCTTGATGAAGTCTTTTAAGGACAGACAGGAAGGTCCATCTGACCCATCACAGCTAATCTGAAAGCCTGATTTCAGCTCCTGTGTCTGGGAGTTACAGGACCTGGTCTGTGCTCCTAAAAAAAACACTATTTTTAGCAAATCATTACAGATACATTTTGCACAAAAATGCCAAATTTTTATATCCTCCAAGAAGGCCATGTTTCCACCCACTGTTTTGTGGTTGGTTGGTTGGTTTGTTCATACAAAAACTACAAGACATAACTGGATGGATATGTGTAGGACTGTTCAACCTTAATATCAAACTAGAATGGGCCTCTATAGAGCACACACCTCATTTACTCAGTGACATCATTAACTAACCTGTGATGATGTCACTGACAGACGGGTACCACAGTTTACAATGATCATCCTGTTTGTCGATGGTCTGACACACATCTCTTCTTCTACTCAGGAGCGGATCCAGGGGTGGGGCCAGAGGGGCACTGGCCCCATCTGAAATCTGATTGGCCCCTGAAGTGCCCCTGTCCTGTCACTTGTCTGTCTTTTTTTTCTGTTTGTTTACAACTTAAATACTTGACTGTGTCAAGTTTTTCTCCTCTAAACTGTTGTGTATGCTGTAATATAGTATATAAGTATTTTCTTTAACGTAAAATAAAAATTAAAAAAATTACTTTATGTATTACATAATTGGAAAAAAGTGTCTTTATTTATTTATGCATCCTAGTTTAAAATTCAATAATTGCTAAACTTTTTTGATGTACAAAATGTGCTTGAAAAAGGCACAATTTGCATAATATATTCAATTATGTGTGTCTTTACTAAAAGCTATGGAGCCAACAGCAAACAATGAATGACTGGTGAAATATTCTGTGTTTACATCTTACTGAATAAGGAAATGTGCATGAATGTTGGACATATAGTTGGCCCCTCTGTAAAAAATGTGGCCCCTCTATGGCCCCTGATTTAGTAAAAAATTCTAGATCCACCACTGCTATCCCTCACTCTTTGGGGAAGTAAAGAAAATCATAAACTAGGTTTCAGCCCAGGTGCCACTAGTGCAGCTTTTCACCGTGATCGGCGACTACGTGTGATGTCACTTGTGATGTCACACATCACTCAGTTCACGTCTTTATTGTCCTGTTCATATGAAAGCATGTAATGTGTCTAACATGATTTTTCACAGATGTGTTTGTGACGTTCAGGAAGTCTGTTTGTTCACTTGGTTTATGGAAACAAACATTACACATTTTGAATTTTGCGACATTTCTGGTTCATTGTCATAAAATTGCTAGAAATAAAATATGGTCCCGAGGGTGAGAGTAACTTCTCTCGTCTCTGCCTCTGTTTATAAGTCATGGCAGTCCTCTTTCCAATATCACTGGGATAAAATACTCTCTTTCCAAAACACACACAGATGTACAGCAGGGTCTTCATGGATAGTTAGACACAAGAATAAATCCATCGTTGTGCTCAGCAGATCAGAAGAGCTATTAGTCACAGGAGACGGCAGCCAGCCTGAACAGCTCCTCCTCTAATTGAGTTTCAAGAGTCCTTACGGACGGAGAGAAGACAAATGTTCACAGGCCATCATTCTTTCAGTAGACACAGAGGCAGTGATCACCGGAGGAAACTAAAGTACTGGAATTACTGGATTCAAGGCCCTCATAAAGAGACAAACCAGGAGGGATTCATGACTGACAGACGCCCATCAGTCACAGGATGATGGCAGAAAAGACATTTAGAGTCCGAGCTGCATTTAAAAATGACATTAAATGGGTTTTATCCGGGTTAAGCTGATTGGTGACATTTTCTCCAGTGACAGGAAGTCACATGATGCACAGGCGTCACAGGGAGGATGTTCCTGATGTGTATGTTTGGTTTGTCAAGTCGCTGCTGACGTCTACTTTTTACAGTAGCGATGAAGACCCTTCTCTACTTTTTACAGTAGCGATGAAGACCCTTCTCTACTTTTTACACCTGCTTGTTTCACAGCATGTAATGTGACAGGAAGAACTGATATTTACTTACCATCCTAAACAGTCAGTATGCTTCTTCCCCAATCACACTGTAAGAAGTCGTTCTGAACAACCACAACCAAACAAAGCCTAACCAACAACTGTTCTGGGGTACTTTTCTCCACCACGTTTAAAGTTAATGTCGAGCCCTGGAATGTCATTCTTGAACATTCCAATCAAACACCTAGCCCAGCAGAACCCGGGGTGGGGGAGTGACAAATGTAATTTCATGTGAATGTGGTGGAAGACAACTAAACAGCACTTAATTGAATGTAGTAGATATAATTTGTAGTTCTAAACACATAAATATTGTCATGTCTTTCCTTCTTGGGCCACATTTTGGTTTCTAAGCATCAGTCATTTGGTTTCGGGTCATCATCTGTGATTTCTATCCTAAGTGATGGATCTATCCCCAAGGAGCAGACTGATAACTTGCTTGAAAAGTCAAATCCAGTTTATTTGTAAAGCAGGTTTAAAAAGAAAAGGCCTTTTACCTTCATGTGTGTTTTCTCATCACTTTTCATTCTTTGGCACTTCCTGTTGGGTCATCACAAAAACAAATGTCTGTTAGCCCTCCATGCTAACTCAGCGCTCCCTCCGATAGCAGAGCTGTTCAGACAGAGAGTATTCATCTGGTAGAGACGTGCTCTGGAGCATAAGAGGAGGTTGGCTGGGTGTCTTCCAAACCACCAAAAAGCCCCTGAGAGGACAGATAAAGGTTTGCTGACGTCTTTTTTTATTCCAAACCACCAAATTAACACAAGAATCTGTTTAGTGTGCTGCTGCCTGGCAGGATGAGGGGAAAAAAGTCTCCATGACCTCCTTAAACACCCCCCCCCCCAACTTCATGGATGTGAAATGATTTGGCCTCAGTATGACATGAAGTCATGGCATTACATTAAAAGAGGCATGACTGCATGCAGAGAGGAAGAATATACAGTCACCACTAAATCAACAAAGGACATTAGAAGTGTTTCTCAGGTAAAGCCTGTTCGTACCTGGTGTTAACATCCGTCCTGGCTGATCCAATCACAGGCTAACAGATCATAGATTTTTAAGGGAGTCTTAGTTTTAAGGGGACTTTCCCCTCCTGCATTAAAAAAGGAGCCTTAATTATTCACCTTAATGTAAAATTTGCTGTTTAGCATCAATAAATAAAGTTGGTGTAAAAGGTTGTTCAAACTAAATGTTGGCAGGTAAGTACTTTAGACAAGCAGGCAGGCTGGTACAGTGATGCTGTGACACTTTTTATAAGGGAGGAAACAACTCGTTTCATTTCATGTAGAATTTAGAAGATGTCACAAATTATTTAGAATGTGCTGTGGCTGTTTCTCCTGACTCAACAACACTCAGAACTGAGATTTTTAAGGGAGTCTTTGTTGTTGTTACTAGTTCAAATCAGTTGAAGCAGATAAAAATTAGACAGGATGTAATTCATTAAGTCTGTTGTTGTGGTTTCTGTTCACTGCTGCACTCAGAGCCGTTTACCTGTGATCAGATCACTCAGTACGGATGTTAACATCAAGTCTGAACAGACTCATAGATTTTTCATCCATTTTTCTTTGAAGTAGAGTTTCTCCAAATATTGAAGGTGACAAAATCAAGACTGATATATGAAGGAAGGAAACGTGGAAAAACATCGACAAAGATGGATAAAAGCAGAACAGACTGCTGCTTGGCATAATGATGATGTCATAATCGTACTGCAGCTGCTTCATTCATGCATCGCCATGATTGGCTGATCAGCTGCTCCAATCAGATTCAGCTTGGGGTCAGCACAGAAACTGTTTTCACTTTGTAATGGAAGCCAGTCATTAATTCTTCCCAACAGGTCCACATTCATCCATCCAGCTCACCTCTCATCCAGAGCAGAAATATGTTTCCCCTGAGCTGCGTTCAGCTGTCAGCTTGTGGCTTATCTGGTTATTTGGGGATGGACGGGGTTAGGTCGACGTGACCTAAAGGAAGCCTCAAATCTGTCAACGTGACTTTAAATCCAGCCTATCCAGAAACAAACCCCATCATTATTCAAAATCTGTGGAGAAACAATCCAGTCTGTCAAAGCGCCAAGAAAGTTTCCTCCCTTAACGAGGGTGATCTGTCCGATGGATCCGTCCTCATAGTGACTGTAAAACACTACGTTCAAAACGCTGGATCTAGAATGAAGTCTTCAGTCTAAATAAACTGGACCTTTATTCAGGACAGTTTAGGATTTCTGTTTATTTAAACATACATGGTACTTCTGGAAATATTACTGACTTAAGGTCCATCACTCGTTATGTGCTGCGACATGATTGGCTTGTTCTCTACACTGTAAAAGAAATCCTACTTTTACAGAGAATAACTACATTTTTAAAGTAATTTTCTGTTTATTTAATTCAATACAAAACTGTGCAAAATTATGGACATTTTCTGTAAAATAATTAGCCAACTGTTTTTGTTAGTGTAAAGCCAATGATGACAAATTACTTCTTTTTTTTCTTCTTTTTTTACATAATTACTTTTTTATATATACAGTATTTTTCTACTATCTTAAATTACATACGATATCAAGGATATGTAAAAAATATGTAAAAAAAATATGTATGTAAAAAAAAATTACATTAACTGTAATTAACAATGTAGCTTGTTATATCAGGATTTATGTCGACACTAAAAATTTAACTTTCTTCTTTGTAATTCGAAGGTAAAATCTACTTTTACATTCACAATTATCCACATTGCCCTGAAAGTCATCAGAAGCTCTTCATAAGCATTGAATTACAATAGATCAGTTGTGTAATTGTTAGCAACGTTGCGTTACAAAGACAAGATCACGGGTTCAAATCTGACTGCGGACATAGGTTTTGAACACAGGACTGAGTGTAAGTGAATGGTTGCTTTTCTCTAAAAGCCCTACATTAGCACAGGTTAACCTGAAAGGTAGTTGGTTTTAATGTTTTTGACGTAATATATTACACTTTTAAATGACCACTTATCAACAGTAATATACTGTAGTTTCATTCATTTGGACTGTAAAATCTTCACTTTATTACATGTAATATGGTCGTATGTTATTGGCAGTAATTTGAGGATATCTGTCTGAAAACTCTAGAGCCAGTCCTTTAACTGTATTTTACAGTTTGTTTTTTACAGTGTACGTGAAGTGCCTTGATGTCCTTGGGGTGACGTGGCGTGGCGTGGCGTGGCGTGGCGTGGCGTGACGTGACGTCTACACTTGGCTATTTAATCTAGAAACCTTTTCTAGTAGATTAGCGCTTCAACAAAGACCCACATTATTTACCCTGAACATGCTAACAGGGGTCTAACGCTGCACCAGTGTGATGTTAGAGAGCATGCAAGCGTTCTGCAAGCAAAACAGGCACAGCATCGACGTCTAGTGAGATGTTTCAGTGTGACATAAACAATGTGACAACTTTTTAAAAAAAGAAAATAAAAGAGGAAACCAAACAACCAAATGACATTTGACTTTTCCCCAGGTTGTCGCTTCATAGCAGAGCGAGTAGGAGGGCAGACATTATGGCTGCTCCCCCCCGCTCTCTCCAGTTACAAATGTGGACCATCTTGTGTCCAACGACACAGCTGACACCACTACTGGAGGAAAAACCCTGAATGTGAGCAAGACACCAAAATTGCTTAAGTTCAAATGTGCCTGAAGAAAATGAGATGTGAACCTTTTGAGGCCCCTAACAAGCATGTGTGAACTTTCAATGAATTCTGTTCCGTGGTTTTTGTGGTCCATGTGGACGGACTACTCCCAGTCCTGTATGGACGTAGGGTTACCCTATATGCCCTGTTAGGCGAGGACAAGTCGGACTCAGACTCCTATGTTGTAATCAAGCATTCCTAAGACTCTATGTTCAGAGGTTCACTGGTTTTCCACATCTCCACACTCCACATCCATCCATCCATCCATCCATTCCCTCCGTATGGATAGATTACTCCCCTGAATGTCTTTGAAAGAGGATCTCTGAGAAAAATTAAATCATATCAAGTACAGTGGGCCTTCGAGGTTTCAAAAGACGACTCCAGACCATGTTCTGATCCTTTCCTCCATCTATCTAAAAGAGACAGAAAAACCGTCTCACTTGATAGCTTTGAAAGAATCGGGGATCTCTCTGCGGGGATGCTGAAGGTTCGATCCCAGTGACCTCAGAGGAAGACTTTGTCTCTCCGTAAACCTTCAGGTCCTCCGCCCGACTTTTAATCCGACGCATATGAAGGGAGTGTTTTCCCAAGAATGTGATTGGAGGCTTGCTTTGCTTTCCACAGTGTGAGGTCCTCACAGCCTGGGAGTTTGGAGTCTGCTGAAGATGGACGTCTTCTGCAGTATCATTTTTATGGCATTTCTGTTTTGACAGTTTCCAGACAGTAATAAAGGTTATTTGTGGTGCTGGTGTCCAATCAAAGACACAAAAGTGCTCTAAAGATGACAAAAAGACTATAATTCAGCAAAGACATGGAGAAAATATCTGAAGTACAAACTCATAGCTCAGGAAGTCAACATACATGCAAGAGTTATGAGTTCAATTTCCAAGAAAGACAAGATAACACTTCAAGTATTAACAGTTCAATTTCCTAGAACAAGATGCCAGAACAGCCAAGACCTAACACTGCCACAGTATGAGCTTTAGTTCCATAGAGCAAGGCATTAACACCGGGACAAGAAGCTCAGTTCTCTCAATAAGAAGCTAACACCTTTCATTGAAGTTTCCTGGAACCTTTGTGCTGTCCAACAAACCAGCCCACATGTGCACTAGTTCTCAGTGGAACCATTGCAGTCAGGAATAAGTTTTCAACGGAGGGCACTGCACAAAACATAACAACCTTTAGGATATGACACGTCCACTTCAGTTTGTACTTCAGGTCAAGGAAAGCTTCTTTGTTTTGTTCCAGTTAGTTTATGACCCAATACTTTGAATGGTTCAAAATTAAGTGTGCAAACTGGAACAGAATCGAGGAAGGCACAAACGTTAGGTTTAATTACCTGTTGGGGCCAACGGAAACAGCAAGGCTGCACTATTATGTGAGTTAAGGGTTTAATCCCTGCTGGTCTGTGTAGTTCAGAACACTGGACAGGGTTCGAGGTTAAATAGTTTGATTCCCTGTTTACCTAATACAGAACGAGGCATAAGCACTGCCAGAAGTTGGTGTTTTGAGGCTGAAAAGTGGCTGATTTATCTGATCTTACATGAAAGGTATCCACTTCAGAGGCTGTTTAGGTTTCAGCTGGGATAAATCAAGTGCACCTCCAGTAGTTTGAATATTAAAGCCATGTTTAGCTGAATATCTTCTGCAGGACTTGGCCGCTGCCCAGACTTCATGACAGATAGTTGCAACAAGCAGGTCGGTTACTGATGAACTCGGAGCCAAAGTATCTTTTAACAATTCTTGAAACTGAGGCTTGATAAAAAATTAAAAAAATTACTTACTTACTTAAATTACTTACTTTGAATTATCCTCAGAATTAAATCTATTCTTGATCATTTTGAGGGTTTTATTCTTATTTGGACAAAACAAATATAATATTAAGCAGGTTTCACTTTCAGATGAGAAATAAAAAGTTGTTGCTCATGCAGTGTTACTGTGGGTTGTTGCAATCCTCACAGAAGATGTGTGTTTAACTTGAAACATGGAGCTAGCTTCATACCTTTAGCGACGGTCATACTTTGCATGTTCCCGATGTAGAGCAAACGTGGTCAGTCGGATTATGTGTGGCAGTGATAGGAGTCTGTAGTGAAGTAGGTCTGTTACAGCAAACAGCCAATGGTGACTGATTTCATTTATTTTATTCACCAACATACGCTTTTACTCACATTTGGTGAGAGCAGAAGCTAATTTAGAATCTGGCACTAAAACCCTCAGTCCAAATCAGATTCATCAAATTTTTTTAACTGCAAGAATTAGTCATAAATCATTTCAATGAGATGAATTAACACTGTGTAACCTTAAAAGCAGATTGGTAATGACAGTGTAGGAGGGTTTTCATTGCAGTGCTGTTGCACAATCTCTGTGTAAAACGGGCTACTGTCTGACTGGCCTCTTCTCTATAGCAACTTCAGCTGAGGCTCGTGGGTATTGTAGTATTTAGAGCCATAACCGAAAGAAAAAAGAAGCCTGCACATTGTGAAATTATCTGGGAGACTCGTGAGGTTCTGTGTTGAGGAACGTTGAGGAGATCGTTGAAGGAAAAGCTTCACAGCCAGATACGTCTGGAACCAGCAGCTCAAAGTCTTTAAAAGTCAAGAAAAAGACAGGAAGACAGGAGGGAAACAAAGAGGCAGTAAGACAGACGAGAGAGAGAGAGCCAAACAGGATAAAGAGAGAGAGAGAGAGAGAGAGAGAGAGAGCCAAACAGGATAAAGAGAGAGAGAGAGAGAGCCAAACAGGATAAAGAGAGAGAGAGAGAGAGAGAGAGAGAGAGAGAGAGAGAGCCAAACAGGATAAAGAGAGAGAGAGAGAGAGAGAGAGAGAGCCAAACAGGATAAAGAGAGAGAGAGAGACCTCCAGCCAACAGTGGAGAGAGAGACGACTGTTTGGCCTTTTTCCAAATGACTTCCAGATTTGAGTTTTGAGAGGTGACCTCCTACTGGCCTGATTAGCAGCAGCTTCTCTGCAGAGCTGCTGTCTGGAGGAAACCTGCAGCTCCACACACAAACCAGACAGAAGGGCATTAAAGGGGTGAACCGCTGCTTTTACAGGTTTTACTTCATTAACTGCAAAACGGCCCCATTTTTACTTTCCTAACCTGTTGAGGTTTAATTGCTGGAATGTAGTTTGCGAGGAAATCATCAAGGTTCCGTTGATGGTGCATTCAAGGACAGCCCCACAATTTGAAGTCATTCGCTCATAAATACTAGCGAGATAAAGTGTCCAAAAATCTAATCCAGAAGAACATAATCAAAAATTAATGGGACTTTATTCTGTTTGTAAAAATGCACCAATCTGTTACATTTTAAAATAACATTTAATCCATGTTGAATAATTTCATACAAATTAACAAAACAATAGCTGTCTGGAAGGGAGGAAATACAATTAAAATAAACACCAAAAATTAATAATTTCTCTTTTTTAAAAATCTAATTTAATGAAAAAAGAGTTTAGTGAAATCAAAAAATAAAATAAAATGTAGGATACTGTACAGGATCTAAAAGGTGGACTATGATGCAACTATTCTTTAATATCATTCATCTTCCTGATTGATTATATTTTTCATTGTTTTCTCTAGAAAACGACCAAAAATAGACATTATATAATTATAATTCATTTAGTCTGACTGTTTAAAACCCTATACATTATGTCTCTATATATATAATATATATTCTATATTTATATATGTGAAACAAAACAGACATGGTGTTATTAAAACTGAACATAAGAGAACGTTTGTTGTTTTTGTATAAAATAACAACAGAAATTAATTCAAGAGATTAGCAAAATAACTGCTGATTGTTAATCTATTAATCTATTGTTAGATCATTTGACAAATTGTTTCTTCTCCGAATGCAACGTTTTAGTTGTTTAGTGAGCTTTTGATCTGAGCCTCTTGGTCTCACATACAATCAAACACACATTTCATGGCCAGGATCCCGTTCATTCCAAAGGTGTTGGATGGGTCCGAGGTCACGGCTCTGTGTAGACCAATTAAGTTCTTACACAGAAACTGGGAAATTGTTTCTTTATGCATGCTGAACCAGGAAAGAGACGAACACCAACTGTTAAAGTCACACACCCAGTGCTGGATTCAAAATAATGCATTTATTTTACAAAGTTTCCTATAAGACGCTGCAGCTCGAGGCTGGATTACAGAGGCCGACACTCCAACGCTTATGTGTTAGAAGCTACAGAAATGGTTTCAGCTTAAAAATGGTGTAAATCGCATCTTTTCAAATAGTGAGCTGTATGGAGTCATTTTATGTTTGTCAATTTATGTTCCTCAGTTGTTTAGGAGAATTATGCAACGTTGTTTTGCAGCAAAACTCCAGAACTGTTTGTGGACTAAGAAACTTTCCATTGACATGTGGATGAGTCCAGAATAACTGAATTTTCCTTAATGGATGAAAGAAGGGTCTGTGTAACCTGCTGCCAACATGGACACTGTAAACCCCAGAATACTAAGAGGGGAAACAACAGAATAAAATCCTGTAGAACAAATAAACCACTGATGCAGCTCTCCTCAATTAACTCCTATGTGATCTGTTGTCTGTGAAACAGGAGATCTGATGTGGTTCCATGTGTTTACTGCCTGTGAACAGATGCCAACGAATGCATGCTGAGCAAAACATTCAGCAGCTATTATTTTCCAGCATTTCCAGTATAAACAGAAGAAGAAGATGTAGATGAAACTCTGGATTGAATTGGTTAGATTGAATCTAAGTTTGAGCCTAAATTTCAGCTCAGAGAGCTTTTTTTTCTGTTAATTGCAGACATCATGTGGGAAACGTTCACTGCCAGAGATGCAAGCAATTATGGGAACAGAATAAATAAATTGAAGCGCTGCTGTCAGGACTCTTGAATCTGACGAGGCACCCTCGAGCAAGGTATTCGATCTGCAGTGGAGGCCAGCAGTAGGGAAGTAAGTTAAGGCTGAATGAGTGTGTGGTTTACAGCAGACACTATTTTAACTTTTCTGTATTGATTTAAGATCTTCAGTCGACCTATGGTGCAAAAATGTGTGAAATGACAAGCCAGAATGAAAAAGGCTGTCGCTTCTGAACCACTCGGACTAGATGCATGAATGACATCCTGTCAGAAAGAAAACACCCCAATGTTTCCTGTGAAGGTGTCAGAAACACCAGCCACAAGTTAATGACCATGGACCGCTGGTTCTGGACCGCTGGTTCTTTGGTTCCTGGCCACAAGTTAATGACCATGGATGTCCATGTTTACAGAATTTACATGTTTACTGTATGTCCATGTTCACAGACATGATGGGATGCAGTGATGCAGGAAAGGGAGCGAAGGAGGTTGAAGAGGTTAAAGAGTAAATCAACTTCTTTGAGTTAGTAAATAATGTACAGTCACTTAATTACACTACTGATCTCCAGCTGTGTGCAAACATCTGTATCATCAGTCATCACTAACAGGTGTGAAGGAGTGGGGAGGGTTTCCAAACTGGAAAACAAGTTGGTGCAGCAGGATTATAGAGGCAGATGGGCTGGTCTGACACACACACACTGACTCATAGCTTTAATATGACAGTGCAGTGCCAGGTGGTGATGGGAGCTGTTGTCCTCAAAACACACATTCACAGAAAAGTTGTTCGAAGCCACAGGAAAGCAGAGAGAGGGGAAGGACACAAGTCTCATGTTTGTCCTGCATGATACACATGCTAACGTTAGCATCACATCACTCAGGGCGACGTCTGTCGGTTTGGGACCAGCAGAGACTCAGATACGCGGCTCTAAAGTGAACAACGTCACAAAAAGCTGGAAACACTGAGCCGCTTTCATCGATCGTGTTAACACCCGACAGATGACGTGTCACTCAACCACAACCAACCGCTGATGAAGACAAATGGGAGTCATCAGGAGGAGGAGGAGGAGGAGCTGAGGATACAGATTCTCACATTTGATTGGATAGGATGAAGGTTTGTTTTTATTTTCAAGAGATGAAGGGTGAGGTAGAGGAGGGCAGGAAGACAAGTGATTTTATTCATACACACTAATGAGTCTGGTCTGATGGGCAGCCATGACACTGGACACACCCACCACAAAAACAGAGCTCTGCTGACGCCTTCGAACGCCTCTCAGCTGATCCTCGTCGACTCATGGAGGTCTAAACTGATCGTGTGACCAGGAGGTGTGGAGGTGTTTAATGTGTGGTCGTCACTACATGGAGGCTGTTACACACATCAGAACACCTTCTGAAGGACTGAGACAGAGAAAGTGAATGTGATGAAAGCTGCTGCTCAGCCACCTGCTGTAGGTACAGCTGTTCTTCATACAGAAGATGATTTATCAGGACAGACGGCGGCAGGAAAATGAAGTTTGATGTTTTTAGAAAGGTCAAACCTGCAGCACGGTTTTATTGGACACCACAGAGAGGCTGGAGAAGCTCCTCTGAAGTCCACTCAGCACTGCAGCGGAACAGAGGAGCATCGAAGCTACAACATGGTAGCTCTGATGGGCTTCTCTAATGGTGCAGCTCCAGTCCAGTGTGATATGACTGAAGCAGCCACCAACATACGTGATTGTTAATCTGTTTAAACCCATTCATAAAAATAAACTACAAGTGTAACAAAAAACTATCTTCATGGTCCAGACTTCCTCTCCATCCTCCAGGAGGATCAGATCTGCAGAGTTTATGCATATAAATGTTCCTTCTTTAGAAATGTTCCGTTCCTCTTTTCATTCCTTCTACGTCATTATTAACACAGAAGTAGCTGCATCACAATAATGATCATATTTAATGTCACCAAAAAGGAGTTTACACTTTTACCAATATGAAGAACTTTCTCTCCCAAAGACATTTCTTCTGTAAAACTACGACTGTTTCCACAAAACACAACGGTAAACGTCGACATTATGGCCGCTCTGATGTTTGCTGTGACGTTTTCTCTCACCTGTCAGCAGCAGGGGCGGATCCAGGGGCGGAGCCAGAGGGGCACTGGCCCCAGCTGAAATCTGATTGGCCCCTGAAGTGCCCCTATCCTGTCACTTGTCTGTTTACAACTTTAATACTTGTCTGTGTCAAGTTTTTCTCCTCTAAACTGTTGTGTATGCTGTAATATAGTATATAAGTATTTTCTTTAATGTAAAATAAAAAAAATAAAAAAAATAATGTATTACATAATTGGAAAAAAGTGTCTTATGTTTTATATTTATTTATGCATCCTAGTTTAAAATTCAATAGTTGCCAAACTTTTTTGATGAACACAATGTGCTTGAAAAAGGCACAATTTGCATAATATATTCAATTATGTGTGTCTTTACTAAAAGCTATGGAGCCAACAGCAAACAATGAATGACTGGTGAAATATTCTGTGTCTACATCTTACTGAATAAGGAAATGTGCATGAATGTTGGACATATAGTTGGCCCCTCAGTGAAAAATGTGGCCCCTATATGGCCCCTGATTTAGAAAAATTCTAGATCCACCACTGGTCAGCAGAACCTTAGGATAGTTCCAAGCATGTGTTTGTGGTCTGCAGCGCAGAGCGAGTCACTGACCTGTGGATCGGAGAAGACTTCCTGGATGCTGTTGATTGGTCCAATGGGAACACCTGAGCCCTCAAACCTCCTCAGCCAATCAGCTGTCTTCTCATGGAGAAACCTGACGGACAGAAAAGATAAATGACATTTGTTACAAACAGCAGTTGAACTTTCTGATGATAGTGAAGTAGCCTGAGATCAGGTGAGTCGTCTTCATTACCTCCTGAATGTGAGGTTACATGGAGAACAGTGTCTGAGCCCAGAAACCCTCACCTGAGACCAATCACACTCTCAGAATGAGCAGCGGGTTACGCACTCATTGAGGTTCCATCACTATGTGCAACAGGATCCGGATCCGGATCCAGATCAGGATCCAGACCCTCTCCTTATACGGTAACAGAGACGTGACACTGCCACCAACATGCAGCTGAGATAAAGCCCATTTTTCCTTGTCGAGTAAAAGGTTCACACACACACCAGGTGTAACACAGCTCGGGTCAGAGGTTCTTCTTCATCTCCATTTTATTCAGACAGTGAAACTATGCTCACACACACACCAGAGTAGAATCAGCTGTTTGTGTCTGCGTGTACAGTAAACCTGCAGCAGCCTCGGGGGAAACACACAGCTGTCACTGATAAAACCTTCACACACAACTCTGAGCTCATCTGAATAAAAGTGGAGTTTGAGGCTGTTTTTCACACCTGGTTCATGGAGACGTTTCTAAACCGTGTCCAAAGAGCTGCTCGCAATCTGACACAGGACAAAACAGACCAGTCAAACCGTGCAGCCGTTTATTTCTGGTTTATACCATCGGGATAAAATGACAAGACAACAAGAGGAAGCCCTCCGACACCTTCATGACCTCTGACACCGAACTGTTCCAAGAATGATGATGTCATTTTTCCAGAGAGGTGATTGGCTGGTAGGCGATGCTGAAGCTCCTCAGAAGTCCTTCATAATACAGGCATCAGTTTGCTGTCAATCATTTGAATGAGACGTTTAGTGTGTTCGTACCTCTGTGACAGTATGTGCAGCAGCTCTTTGCGGTTCTTGACTCTCAGGTTGTTGGTTTTGTATTTGGGTTCTTGCGTGAGCTCCATCAGCTCCAGAACCTGCAAACACACACAAACAACAACAGAACGTAACGTTTCACATGGTAGGAAATGACTGAAAATCCAATGTTGACTATAAAATACTTGTCACTCCTCTTGAGCTTATAGTACTTCTGAACATTCATGGAGACACAATGACACACATATAGATAGATTTTAAGTAAGTTTTGTATGCTGGGCTCTTTGTATTGATTAGTATGAAAGTACTCATTTGATCACTGGCTAAAAAGCATTAATTGGACATTTCTGAGGTAAACAATGATCAGGATATTGAACATAAATGAATACAGTCCTGTATGTGAGCTGCTAATGTAACACTTACCTGGCAGACTTTGACGAACTGTTTGTTGTTGCCTGCTCCCACCACAATGTGTCCGTCTTTGGTTCTGAAGCCCTGAAACAGAGACGAGATGGAGGCGAAAGTTTAAAGACACATTCAGGATTTTTTTTTTCAATTTCAACGCGAACGAACTAATGGATGGAAAGACGCACAGAAACGGCTTCAGAGGTTAATGGATGACCAATTCATCCCAACAACGGGACCCTCTGGAAGCAGATCCTCAGGAAACGCCTCCACCATGGTGAAAGAGCAGGTTTGACTTCCTCGCATCTTGTAGTCAATAAAAGACAATTCAAGACGTGTATTTTTAGTTAACCATTATCATTAGCTATGTTATCATATTGTACAGTGCTGCGATGCAGACACTCAACTAATACGGTCTTTGACCTGGTCTAAAGCCACAGATCTCTCAGTGGACGTCTTCACACCACCTGAAGCTCCAATTCAACAAGACTACGCTGCTCTTCCTTCCAGGGAAGGCGTCTTACGGCTGACCTCTTTATTTACATTGAGGACTCTGTGGTGATTGTAAGACTGCAGACTGATCCTCCATAAGATCAGGAGGGCGGGTCTGGTGCAGGTTCTGGTCTGAGCTCTTGCCATCTCCAAATGAAACTACTGCTACTTGATTCCTGGAAGGTTCTCCAGACCCTGTGCAGGGTGGCTGCTGAAATCCAATTCAAGGTACTGTACTTGCAATACATCCCAGACCCCTCAACTACTCCCTCAGTATGAGGGAGGTGTGAAAGACCTGGTTGGGATGGGGCCCGAGGTCGCTGGCTGCTCAGCTGACGTTTGTAGACAGGGAGCTAAAAACTAGGATGGAAAAAAAAAATTGTTACCTCCGTGTTTTCACCAGCATCTGGGACCTGAGCCAAGGAGAAACCAACAGATTCTGGACTGGATCCGGATGAATCAATTATTCCTTCACCTCCTTTAACATTGTAAGATATGGCTTTTTTCAGCATTTTATCAACTATGCATAAACTAAATGACAGATTTTCATGAAACTTGTTGGGTTAGGTTAATAATTGTCTGTAGGAACCGACCAGCAAATTACAATAACTTTAACAGGGCAAAAGGATCGAAACAAGGCTTCGGAGTAAAGTTTTGTGATGTGTATCGTGATCAAATTCTCACATTGGAGGAGCCATTTGCTGTGACCACAAAAACTATTCAGCGGACAAGGTATTTGATAGTTTTTTTTATATTAATTTTGATGGGACTGATTGATGAATGGACTCATTAAAGCAACCATATTCTTTGTGTCGTCCTACAAGGCTTCAATTATGAAAACTGAGTTTTCTGTTGATTCCACACTGACTAAAAGTTGACCTGTTTCATTACTGAAGCCACGTCTGTTAGACAGCTTCCTGTCGACTTCAGGTTCAAAGTTCTTTTATTTATGCCCACAGGTACATTTGGTTTGCAGTATGAAAGACACGGCATCCGTTTTGGTGCACATTTCTCCACAGCAGATGACGACAGAAAAATAAAAGACAGTCAGCAGTGATCCACGCTTCAGAAAACCTGAGATAAAAACTAACATTAAAACCGCTGAAATAGAATAACGAGAGGGTTCACGAGTCAGGAGATAAGTAACGATTAAAATGACAAAAATAGAATAAAAACTGTTGTAATAAGGCTGCAATCATTGAGGATATAAGAGAAAAGGTACAAAAAAACAATCAAATCCAAATATATTTTTAAAAAAGATAAATAAGTAACCACTGGAATAAATAAACAAATAAATAGAAAAATATCGCCTCTGGGTGAAGGAGAATGTAAGTATGTAATCATTCAATATATTTTAACACACACCTCCCATTTACTGAGGATATTTTTGGAATTTTAAAATTTAAAATGTATCACGCAGATGAGGGTGGGGCTTGTTTCTGGAACATATCTTGCACATATATTGGTAAAAGAGACGAGGATGTCGTCAGTCAAACGTCACGATTCAAAACACATTCAATATAATTAAACAAAACTTTATTATACAGACATCTCCGACACACTAAGGTGTTCTAGAAATACTTTTTCAACATTTTATAAATAATTTTGACACTGTCTTGAATGAATACAAGCTGAAAGCACATATCAGAAATATACACTCAACACTTTGTCCCGGCTTTTTGCAGTTTAGACTTCCTGTTTGTTGTGTTTTCATGCACTGAGGGCGACACTTATAATAACAGTATTTATAATAATGTACAGTATCATCAGGAAAATGAGCTGTGAGGAGGAAGCAGTTTGTTTTTGAACAGGTTTGTCGTTATGAGGTCATGTTTATCAGACAGGCCTGTTACTTATAATGTTACCTATATGAAAAATTAAAAGGGAATTCTTTTGTTGGAGGGGAACACAGGCTGTCATTTGGCCACCGCAGCACATTAGATGCTTAAATGTCAAAGTATCACTACTGATATCTGTGACTGTGGGTTTGTGGCATCACCTGCCTCCAGGCATCACACCAACGGTCTTCCTGTCCTGCTGCACTTTTTCTGGCAGCAGAGATGCTGACTTCATGTGAACTTTGGGGATTATGATCGTTTTGATTAAACGGATTCTTCCCAGCAGGTAGATATGAAACCTATTCTAATTAAATAGGATGCTCTGGGTGTTTGGGTGGTGGTGAGATGGAGGTCTGAGTCTCAGATGAGTTTTAAACTAAGTTTAATAAGTTGAAGAACGCCTGAGGAAACCTGTTCAAAAGGCCAGCTGGTGGAGGGCAACTTCCCCTTCCTCCTCCTCATCTTCTGTCTCATCTTCCTCCTCCTCCTCTTTCCTTGCCCCGAGTCATCTTTCTCTTCTTTCCCCCTAATTTTCTTCTTCCTCTTTCTGTACTTTCTCCTCTTCCTCCCATTTCTCTGTCACAATTGCTCATAATAAAAACCCGTCACCACATGAGAGGAAGACAAGAACTGTTGTCATCACATCACATCACAACACACACACACACCAGCGACCACATCCCACTGCTGAATGTGTGTATTCAGACCCTTTGGTCACACTGCACTCAACGCTCAGCTCTGACCGCCGCCTCCCTTTCATCCCCAGCCTCTGGGAGTTGTGGGTAAGGGGGGGGGGGGACTGCAATGGGATGTTCATCCATAAAACCCCAAACAATCCTCAGGAGAGGGCAGACGCTGCAGTCGGGGTGCAACGGGGGGGAACGTCTGCCCCCTGCTGGCTGCACAAACAAACGAAGCTCCTGGTCTCATTCTGCAGCGACTTCTAGCCTCTGTTAGCTCATAGTTTTGGATTTGCTGTGAATCTACTGTCTGATTTAGTCTCAGCGTCTCTAACGAGCCGATGTGAACAAGCTGCTCAGCAGCAAACAGCAGTTAGAGGCTAGCTGGTGAACACAGGGGAGCCTTCAGCAGCTAACGACAGAGGTGGAGACCAAAAACAGTGCTCAAATATACAGTAAGTCGATGTAAGCAGCTGTCATAACGTTCTACTGTCGGCTCACTGACATCATCTCCTGCCCCCTAGTGGCATAGAAGTGATTAATGACTCACAAACAAAAACACTATGTTTGTTAAGACTGATTTTCATCCCACAACTTTGTTTCACAAAGTTAATATCTTCTTTTCACCAACCACAGACCAACACATGAACTTACCTCTACAAAAAATAACACAAAAAAACCCTAAAACCAGGCATTTCATGTGACAAATTCACATGATTTGAGAAACTAGAATGGTGCTAAGTAGAACGCACACATCTCCGCCACGGCCGAACAATCCTACACATCTGACTAGCCTGACTAGTCTAATGGAGATGGGTTCAGCACGTTTTGGGTAATTAAGGAAAAATGTTGAACTGTGTAACAACCTTACAGTAAATGTCGTAGTTTTTTGTGTAACTGGGCTAACAAACAAACAAACCAACAAACAAGCCAGCTCCAACGCTCGTACATGAGTCTCCAGAGGAGATCAACGGGAACTGATGATCTCTGTCGACTCCAGTGTTTACGAGCTACCTGCACCTCAAACGTGGTGTGAGCTAACACTTTTAGCTTAGAGGCTAAAGTGAAGACTTCACAACATCTAAATGACATCTTTTCTAATCAGTTTGTGATCTCTGGGCTTCTGGAGACTATGATGACACCGTACGAGCTGTACAGTCATTTTATGTTGTTTTTTTCTCCATCCTCTTCAGGTGTTGAGGACAACGCTGCAACACTGTTTTGCGGTGAAGCTCCAGAAATGTTTTGTGGAATTCAGCCGTCCTCTATTTGTGGTATTTCTATAACTGTGTTTGGATGACGGATGACCTCAGTGCTTCTGCAACAGGTCTCTGTATTACAGTTTTAATTTAATACATCATTTCATATGTTGAATGCTGTGGATGAGGTACATTAAAAACTTCCTTTGCCATCTATCCTGACTTCGGTGCAGCCGCTCCAACAGACCTTTACCTGCACGTCTTCTTTTTCTCTGTTTTAATATAAACATTCATGAATCACTCGTCTCTTTTATGTGAATCCTTTTTGGTGCAAAGCCAAGAGAAGTCAGTTATCTGCATCAGTCGGTTGTCTTTGACATTATCTTACCGTCATTATTAAAATTTAATGTAGCAGAATGATCCCTTTTTCAAGCACTTCTGTAATAAAAATGTCAGTTTACGTTTCTATTTGGACGTTTGGATGAAGCATAAAATGTGCTGACATGAAGCAGCTGCGGTGTAGGTTTGTTTTTCATTTAAAGATGTGAAGTATGTCTGCAGAGGGGCCATCCTTTCCTTCCTGACCGCAGTGATTCTCTCATGCGTCTCCTCTTTGACACGGCAGATGCCTCAGATTTGGGTCGGATTGGAACCGTCTCAGACATCAGATGTGAACTTTGAAAGCGTCGGCGGGAACGAATGACTTCTTCTTCAGCTCTAATTCTTCTCTGCAAAGCCACGACCGCAAAACACCAATAATTCTGTTGAAGAACCCGTCTGCTCCGCTTTCATCTCCGGCGCCCGAGGAGAGGGAGCGCGGCATTGTGGGTAAGACCGTTCACACGAGAATTAGATCCGAGTGTCGGACAATAACGCTCCCCTGGAGAGAGATGTCCGCCACAACAACGGAGCCGCCGCCGCGATGACATCGAGCAGATGGGAGAGAAACATCGGGGGGGGGGGGGCTGACAGTCTGTGCAGAGAGTCTGCCATGGTTTCAAGAGCGAATGTGAGCTATGAAGCTCAGTAATGACACCGGAACATCATCCCTCAGGCTTAGGGGCAGTAATGTGAAGCAGACTCAGGATCCAGTCTGGCACAGAACACAGCTCTGACTGCTTTTACTGCTTTTACTTCATTTATTCAAACATCAAACTCACTTTATTAAACCAAGTTTGAGGACAAAAAGTGTTACATGTAGTCAGGAACTGTTCATTCTCAGTAGGGTTGGGCGATAAGCTACTGAATTTGTCCACAGTGAAACATGGCGACGGAAGATGATAGCGAACCTTGTGAAGTTCCTGTTTTTGACTGTCTCATAGCAGACAGTCACCAACCTCCACCTCCAATGGTTAGCAAACGTTCCACATACATCCCCCATGTCGGGTTTAAAAAGTCTCTTTGTCTCCATCATGTCTGTCACTAGGTTGAGCCTCTAAAGTTTGAAGCAAAGTCAGCTGCTAGCTCTGTGGGCCGGGTGGACGGAGGCGTAGACTTCCTTTTTACTGTTTCAAGTCATTTCACCGTCTCTTTTTTTTTTTAGATATAGAGCTTTTAACAAGATGACGGATTTCCCCCCCAAGATGTCCTACGTCTGCAGAAAAGCGTCAGAGATACACTGATTTTTAAACTTACGTGTTTTTACTGGTTTTAATGACCAGGTCTGTTCATTTTGGAGAGAAGAGGACCTCTGCTGACAATTCAGCTGTTAAAAAACATTCTGAAAAACGAGCAGTGAATGAATCCTAACCTATAAACAACCTGAGATGTGGGCAAATGTACTTTTATATTTATGGTATGAAAAAAGGGGGCTTAGAAAGAGAGGGACAGATACCTGATAAGGTACGATGCTCTCGTGGGCCGTCCCCCAGCGCCTCGCCTCTTGCCCTGCGTTCAGATAGTTAGCAGCAATATGGCTGAGACAGGAAACCTGAGGGAGAGAGAGAGAGAGAGACAGAGGTGTTAAATCCGAGCCGTCGTCACTCCTGTTCCTCCCCGTTGCAGTTGGGAGGTCCTCGCTCGTCACTCCGTCCTGAATCAACAAAAACTGCATCTCTGCTGTGTTTCCTCCTGATGACGCTGCTGCAAAACCAGGCAGCTGCCTCACCTCCTGTCCTGCGTCTCCGCTGAATTTACAAGCAGCTGAAAATCTCTGGATGGATTTCCACGAGTCCTGGAGAACGGATCGGCCTTGAGTCTCGTACCGAACAAATCCCCCATCCTTTGCTGTTTTCACCAAAGTGCTGTGGCCTTCAGAAACACCTCATTCTGCTCACTTCAACAAGACAACCTACTCCTGACATCCATATACTCTATTCTTCACTTTAAGTGTCGTGTTAACGTGAAACTCTGTAGTGACCAGAGGCTACAACTGGTCTCTATTATAGAAACTGGGCCAAAGAGCCCCTAACAATCCGGTTACCGGCAATATGTTCCTCTTTAAGCTAGCTGGAGTATTTTATTTATGTTGTGCAAGGAAAATAATATAAAGGACCGTGAAATAGAAGAAAATCAAAGATGTGAGGCCTGTGAAACCTTCTAAGGGTGAGGAAATGTATCACTACCTCCGCCAACGATGGTTTGTTGGTTTGTTTGTCTGTTAGCATGATAACTAAAAAAAAACAACTGATTTTCGAACTATTTTGATGAAATGTTTGAAGAGGTATGGAACAATTAAGATTAGATTAGATTAGATTTTAGGTGGTGAACTGGATATACAAGATTAAAAGAATCAAAATACTTCTTTCACGTGGTGAGAAAAAGTACCTGGAAACTGAGTCGAAGCTTGATGACAAGACAAACCCCCTCAGAGCAGCGAAGGGATACCAATGACTACTGAAGGACGCCAGCCCAAACACTCAGAATGCAGATACAACAGCTCACGGAAAGGCTTGTCCACGCACCTTGCAAGTAGGTACAAGTTCAAGTTAATGTCATCCAGTGAATAAAGTCGAATGTACAAAAAGGAGTCAGAGAAATGGCCCGAGAAATTCATAGCGGCTACGTCTCAAAGCGGGACATGTGACGCATTAACAGAATGAAGAATCGACTGGACCTGCAAACATTCTGAAGGTTCCAGAAATGTGAGATTTATTTCATGTTTTACTGCCACCAAATAATTCACAGACGAGGACCAGCTTCTTCTTGGTCTTATTGTGTCTCTGAAACTGCCTCTGATCTTCACACGGTTGGTATTTTTCTCCACGACTGACTCATTTCCTCGACGAACCGCAACAATCTGAAGATGCTTCGAGCTGAACTCGAGACTTGTGACTCTTCGGCCTTTGCTTGCAGAGCTCCTCCTGATGTTTGCAGCTTTGTCAGGGCCTGCAGGCACCTTGTAGAGACAACTGTGAACTCTGATTGGTTTGTAATGATTACATTTTCCCTGACATCCAAACCAAACTCTGCTTAAACCCATCCACATGGATCCAGATCCACCGCGGCTGTGTGCTCTCATTGTTCCATCTCTGATCGGAGCAATCTGTGGTCAACGTTCCTGTGGTCACGGCACTTCATACAGGAATGTACCATGGGAAATGGGATGGGGGGAAGAAGTGGATGGTGGGTACAGTATCTGCAGAGGCAGTGGGGGTTGAGACTGGGGGAAAGAACTGGAGCTGAGATTCAGGGCGTTATTTAAATAATCTAAAGCGTCTGGTCTAAAGTTAGGGGTGCAAGTTCTTTTAGTGCTTGTTAAAATAATTTTTTATGGATATAGTCTGACAAATTTTGCCGCAAATTAAGGTGCAGGACACAAAAAAAGGGTTGTATTTAGTCACTGGATAATTCATTTAAAAGACAGGGGTGTCTCACCTGGAGCATCACCATCTGGTCTTCACTGAGGGACAGGTATGTGGTCCTGGTGGACCCTCTGCCTCCACCGTCTCCCAATCCTCTGTCCCATCAACTCCATCTGACTGCATATGAGCAAAGTCAGCATATTTAACTGAGGAGGAGGAGGAGGAGGAGGAGGAGGAGGAGGAGGCGGAGGAGGAGGAGGAGGGCTGCTGCTCCTCCCTGTGTGTAACACGTCTAGTGATGAAGCCGATCACAGTCTGCAGATTTTTTCCCCTCCTTATTTAATATTGCTGAGGCTTTTTTGACATTTCCTTTAATTTCTCAGGGAATAATTGATGAATACTGACAACAAAAGAAAAAAGCATATTTAAAAGCGTTTCCACAGAGGGTAGTCTACCCGGTAATTTTAGTTATATTTAGCATAAATGTACAGCATATATTTTTATCTATACTGTATAGGTTACAGGCCTCCAGTTTGATTTTTGGATAAGCCTTGATTGAATTAAAGGGGACTGTGTGGTTTTGTTTCATTGTCATTCTTTATGAAGCTTATGTATTTTGAGGTTTACATGAGATTTTATATATATTTCTATTAACTTACATCATATCTTAAACTTTAACTATTGTTTTCCATTTATCCTGAACACACGGATGTCAGGGATCAGTTGTGAAAAACAAACAAAAGACGACACTGTGAAAGCATAGAGTCAAATAGGAGAACATTTCAATCTTCTTCGCCCCAACAGGAAGCAGACTTTTCGATGTGTTTTCAGTCTAAACTGAATTTCTCTCTGGAGGACCATAACATTTTGGAAATAAGCTCAACTGGTTTGTGTCGCAGAGTCGCGGCCCGCCAAAGAGGTGAAAAATGAGAATATATAAAACATAAAACATGTTTTTAAAGGCAACACTGTCACACAAACAGCATGTCCTGACGCAACAAATCAAACACACCCTGGGTGTCTCGAATGCTTCAGAGTCCAGAGCGATGTGTGATCCCATCCGTCTCAGGGTCCAAGTCTGCTGCAGGATCACGGATCATTTGATTTGTTTAAACGGTGAAAACACTGAGAGGAAAACTGATTAGTCTGTTTAAACTGTTCAGACTTTTCAGGATAAATCAGCTGCTTGTTTAAAAAAAAAAGTGACACGGACACACACACACACACACTTACACACACACACACTTACACACACACACACACACACACACACACACACACACACACACTTACACACTTACACACACACACACACACACTTACACACACACACACACTTACACACACACACACAAAGCGACACGGACGCACTTCTGCTTATCTCTCCCATCAAAAACACCTCATTCATATGAATGGAATCGGACAGGTTAGATCAGTGGTGTAATTTACCAGCAGACCCTGAACACAACACTATAAACCAGCATGTCCTGTTTAAGGGGATGTTTTAGGTTTAAGGGGAATATTTTGGGATGTTTACTCCTCTTTTTGAATTTAGAATGTTAAGAACAAAACCCCAAAACAAGAAAACAAGATGATGGACATCAAATAAAGTTTCCAAAAACAAAGTTAATTATTGTAAAAATGACACACTCAACATTTTGAATTCATTTGATGTAAAACAGAACCATATTGTTGTTTTAACTAAATTATTTTATGAATTAGTTTTTAAAGCTGGTGATAAAATGAAGGTAAATGCAGCAGATCCTGTCATTAAGGTCGGCTCAGTTAAAGGAACAGCTCAGTCAGAAATATAAATCTACTCACCCCCCCCTGTCGAACGTTGGTTGAAGTTTTAGTCCATAAATAATATCTGGAGCTTCACAGTAAAACAGCAGCGTTCCCCTAAAGACCTGAAGAAGACGGAGACGAGTTAATAAAACGACTCCATGCAGCTGAACGGCCTGATCCCAGTCTACAGAAGACGTTATTTACTCTTCTTAATATGAAGATCTTCAGTGTAGCCTCTAAGCTAAAGGTTTTTGTGCACATCCTGTCTGAATACATGAGTTTTAAAGGTGCCGCAAGACCAGATCAACTTCAGCAGAGTTCTCTCTGTTGTGAGGTAGATCGCAGGTTTTCGCTGATCTTGTCTGGCGGCACGTTTATGTTCGAGTTTGCACACCTTCAGACTTTAAGCTTAGAGGCTACAGTGAAGCTTAAAAATCTCTCTGGGAGCCATTTTTGGTATGGCTTTGGGTGTTTTTTGAAACACGTCTGTTTTGCTGTGGAGCTCCAGAAACATTTTGTGGACAAAGAAACACTCGACTTTCCATCTGATGTTGGTGAATAGAGAATGAGTCAGTTTTAATTGTTGGGTGAATTGTTCCTTTAAAGTTTAGAGACTTCTGGACTGACCTGTGATCTGATTTAATGATTAAGATGTTGATTAGACAGCTGCAGCTCAGGAGGGACAGAGTCAGCTGATACCTGTGAGGACAGCAGGTTGCAGTCGATATGAACTCCCCTTCCCGTCTTGTGTCGTAGCAGCAGGGCGGCCATGATGGCTCCGTGTGCATACAGCCCCGTTGCCAGGTCTGTCATGGCGACTCCTGGACGCACAGGGTCACCATCCTGCCAGTGGAAGCAATGCATTATGGGGGTGAGGGCTGGACACTTATCACCGTCTGTGACAGTAGAGCTGTCTATATGAACTACACTATATAACTACACACACATATACATACATGTGTGTGTATATATATGTACTGTATATGTATTAATATATATATCATATGTGACAGATGTGTTGTTGTCTCAATATCAAAGTAAAAGTACAAAAGGAGAGAAAGACAGAGAAAGAAGACAAAAAGAAAGAACAGAAAAAACAGAAAAACTAAAAGGATGAAAAGAAATGAAGAAAATAAAGATTATAAAACAATAAAAACAAAAGAAAAAAGAAAAAGAAAACAGAAAAGGTAAAATAGCAAAAATTAAAACAGAAATTAAAAGTAAAAATAGAAGAAAAAGAAAAGTTAGAGAGAATAGAATTAAATTAAATTAAAAGTAAAGAAACATAAAAGTATTAAAAAAAAGGAAAGACAGAAATGAAATAAAGAAAGAAAAGAAAAGAAAAAACAGGAGAGAAGAGAGGTCTGACCTCCGGCCCGGTGATGTGCATCATCCCTGAAACAGCAGAGACGATGGAGTCGTATCCTGGACTCTGAGACCGAGGACCGGTCTGTCCATAACCTGAAGACAAACACACACAGACACACACACACACAGATTACTGCCTCTGTCCGCCCAGAGGAAAGACGGTGGGATTCAACCCGTCGTCCTGTCAGCATTCTGCCGCTGTGACCAAACAACTGTGAACCAACTGCTTTAACAAAGACCTCATGAAATCTACATTGTCCTCCGTCCTGCTGTAGATTTTCTTTCTTTTGACACAAACTAACAAAACAGAGTTTCAGTTTTTTGGGGATCAGGACATCAATCCTCAGCGCATCCTGCCCCGTTTCAGACAGGTCAGGATGAAACCAGGCTGTAAATCTGTCCACATCATCCAGCTGCTGCAGACTAATGAGGCCTCCTGGGTAATGTAGTTTTATTCCTGAGGAGCAGGAGAGAAAACAAAAAATGTGGAAGTTAAAAAGTTGGGGCTGAGAAAGCAAATGGGGGGTCAATGGTTCAAATCCCTTTCTGCTGCCTCACGATAGCAATGCTCCAACAACGCTGCTGACCACGCCTCATTTTAACACCTGACCACACCTCATTTAACACCTGACCACACCTCATTTAACACCTGACCACACCTCATTTTAACACCTGACCACACCTCATTTTAACAACTGACCACACCTCATTTAACACCTCATTTTAACAACTGACCACACCTCATTTAACACCTCATTTTAACACCTGACCCAGCCTCATTTAACACCTCATTTTAACACCTGACCACACCTCATTTAACACCTGACCACACCTCATTTAACACCTGACCACACCTCATTTTAACAACTGACCACACCTCATTTAACACCTCATTTTAACACCTGACCCCGCCTCATTTAACACCTCATTTTAACACCTGACCACACCTCATTTAACACCTGACCACACCTCATTTTAACACCTGACCATGCCTCATTTTAACGCCTGACAACGCCTCATTTGACACCTCATTTTAACACCTGACCACACCTCATTTAACACCTCATTTAACACCTGACCACACCTCATTTTAACACCTGACAACGCCTCATTTAACACCTCATTTTAACACCTGACAATGCCTCATTTAACACCTCATTTTAACACCTGACCACACCTCATTTAACACCTGACCACACCTCATTTTAACACCTGACCACGCCTCATTTAACACCTGACCACGCCTCATTTTAACACCTGACCACGCCTCATTTTAACACCCACATCTGGTATTTTAACTACACCTGATACTTAAATGAGCTCTGGGCGGGTTGGGAAGGTTCTGGGTTCAAACCCACCAGAGGACCTTTCTGTGTGACGTTGACATGGTGTCCTACGTGGGTTCCCTCTGGCTCCCTCCAACAGTCCAAAAACATGCAGTAGAGGTGAATTAGTGACTCTCATTTACCCGTAGGTGTGAATGGTTGTTTGTCTTTGTGTTTGCTCTGTGATGAACTGGTGACTTGTCCAGGGTGGGATAGGCTCCTCGATTGAAAATGAAGCTTTTCAGGTTTTGGGTAAAATGACCTCTTTATTGCTCTGTGACAAATAGGAGCCTCATCTCTCAGAAAGCAGAGATCATGCTGTATATAAAACATTACAACTTTTCAGTTGTATGCAGTCAGCTTCAAAATATGAATTTAAGGAGACATGTATAAATAAAGAAAACACCCTCAGAGCCCAGAGGGATAAATAACTTGAATATTTGCTCCAGTTGCTGGTCTCTCACAGCATCTGCTCCCCAACGTCAACATGAAAACAGTGAAAACTGTCCAATGGTGTGATCAGGACAGATTTAGCCTGATGAAATGTAGAGCTGAGCCTTACAGGCCACTGTACAAGCCTTCAGACTCAGGTAACAACATGGCCTTTCTTACAGAAACCGATAAACCATCAGCAGGTTTCTGTGGATGTAAGGAGCAGTGAAGTCTCTAGGGAGTGCTAACAAGACTTTGTGTTGATCCAGAACCATCAGGCAACCTTCACTGACTCACATTTCACTCACATTCTGTGCTGGTTTCATTATTATTCACACCAATGAAGAAGTGAAAGATGAGAGAGCCAGAAACAAGCTCATGAAAACAGGACTTTATGCAGTCTGCAGACGCTGCTGATCGGCAGGAAATTAAGTTACAAACTTCAAACCCCTTGAAAACATGAGGAGCACACTCCACTGCTGATCCGCAGCTGCTAAATGTATGTTTCTGGCAGCCTGCGACGCTGAAGTCTTAATAAATCCAACATGAAACAGGGAGGAGTTAATTAAGTGGTGTAATGTGCTGTGTGTCACTGCAGGCTGTTATTAAGTGTGTGAAGTGGCTTCGCTTCACGGCCTGCAGAGAGGAAACAGAGCCGTGAGGAGGGAAAGGCAGCAGCTCAGTTTGTTCTATCAAGGTCGGTCTTCACTGTGGAGTCCAACGACATCTAGTGACCGAGTCTGAGAACTGCAGGACCGAAGGTGTGACATCAAGTCCAAGAGAAAAAACACTGATGGAGACGAAAGACTGGATGAAACCAGTGACACACCAGCAAAAAAGGATGAATTTCAAGTATCAGACAGGTTTAAAGAACCAAATGGAATATTTTTGACATGAGAAAGGAAACATGATGTCCATAAAACTACCACTAATCAATAAATACTGTTGAATAATAACAGTGATGACGGACAGAATCTGTTCAGATATACCGTGAGTCAAATTTGGTCATTTTGGTGGTAATACAGATCATCACGGGACCATAATGCACTGCTCAAGGTGTTCCTCAGGGAGATTAGTGAAGAAGATCTGTACCTGAAGTCCTCCCATCAGGAGATGGCAGCAGGTTCCTGTGGAGGTGAGCTCCATTACAGATTTGTTTTTAAAAAAAGGACGGTGTGCCACAGGGAGACTGAAGTGCGACCATGAATTCCATTAAGAAGTGAAGTTCACAGGGGAAACTGAGCTGCATTGGTGGAGGTCTGCGCTCTCTGAATGCTGTCTAGTTTAAGTTTTACCGGTAAAATCAGTTTTATGATCCAACAGTGATGCATTTTGAAGTGTCTCTGCTGAGCGTCGTGTTCCTTTGTGTAAATGTGTGTCAGTCAGTACCTGATATGGAGCAGTAGATGAGCTGTGGGTTCACTCTGCTCAGCTGCTCGTATCCCAAACCCATCTGCTCAAGTTTCCCAGGTAGATAGTTCTCTACCAGCACGTCACACACTCCTGCAAGCTGAGACACACAGCATGTAAATAAAATGATTTTAAATACACTTAAGAGATTTTACCTCTTTATTGTCATGTGATGACTGAGATGGAAATGAACACCAAATATTTAAAAAAAAATATATAAAATTTTAATTAAAAAAAACAAAAAACAAATACATAAAAAAACTGAATGTTTCATCAAATAATCAGCTGATTTATTCTTTAATCAGATGATTGATCATTTGTCCGACTGTTTAAACAACATTTAACATTCTATACAGTTCTTTAGTTCAATGAAAGATGAGGAATATATGATCATATTTCTCAAAATTATGGGATCCAAAAAATGATAGTGTCAAATGTCACCCAGCCTGACATCAAGCCTACCTCCTGAATGATGTTTGCTCCTCTGGGATGTTTGAGATCCACACAAATACTCTGAAATCAGACAATCAGACACTGTGAGAACGTGAGACTGAGCCTCACTGACACGATGTTAAAGAACCAAACAGGGCCTTTTATACGTTTTATCCCTGAAATATGACCCAGATCTATTGCACATAATTATTTTTCTAGATCATCACTTTTTAGATGCTTCACTTCATTTTAAATAAATATAAATTAGCTGTATTTTGTTGGTCAGATTCATATTAGTGCAGTGAGGTGAAGTTGAGTAGGTGCTTCATTTGGGAGCTTTGGACCGGTTTTAAATACATTTTTATATTCATTTATGTCTTTATTTATGTGCCTTCGTTTAAGAGCTTGTGGTAAACATTTGAAATTCAGCTGGTATTTGATATCAGAACTGTTTGTATACATGTAGGTAAGTACATAAAAAATATTTAAATATTATAATGCTGGAAGTATGAACATTATATTTAAGTAAATGTAAACTCATGTAGACTCTCACAATAAAGGATTTAAAAGAAATCATTCACAGCTCCACCATGTGGCCAGGACGATGAAGAGAACTGGTGGAATATAATAAATGTACAATAGCCTACCTATTCACTGAAAATATTTATTGGCAGACACAGAACGATATTTCAGAATTACATATATGTATATACTCCTTCAATTTGAAAGTTGTCCTTTCCCCCCCCCCCCCCCCCCCCCTTCTTCTACACCAGGACTTTGTTGGATAAATCTCATAGAAAATTAACTGTTTTAATACAGCTTTATTTGTAAAAATAACTCCCTTTCCTTTAGGACATTTTTTTATCAACCACACTCAATGGCCAGAGGAAGAACACCAGCTCTCAACCATCGATGTCTCTGCGGGTAGACTTTCAGAGAAATAAACTGAAACTTCTCTTCGTCAGATCTGTCCTGATGTTAGACACAAAAACGTACCTTTTTGTTTCGGTTGACGCTGAGGAAATAGGCGCTCTCAGTGGCGATGAACGGAGGACCCCAGGTTCTGGTATCATCACCTGCACCTGTTCAACAAAACAATATCCACAATGCTTCATCACACCCACCAGACGAGCTATGAGGAAGGTGGAATAGGGATGTAGACTCACCAGGTCGCTCCACCTTGATCACCTCGGCTCCCAGATCTCCCAGTATCATGGTGGCAAAGGGACCGGCCAGGACTCTGTTGAATTTTATGTATTATTTTTAAAAACTACCAGAAACTCTGGGTTCTCCACAAGCGCCTGCAGAACGGCCGACCACTCGCCGAGGAAGTGCCGGCTACATCTTCCTACGTATTTTAACCAGTTATCTGCCATATTTCTGACTTCTCAGATCGTTTATTGAGGAAAATACAGCATAAAGTTCAAAATCATGTAAATTGCGTGCAACGCCATTTTCTCTTCCTGCTCTGCTGACCACATGATCTTATTGGACCAATGAGAGCACAGAAGGCAACTCAATCAACCTCGCGACCTGATCCGGCCAATCGCTGAGCAGAATTTGGAGTTTGTTTTTGCAAAACAAAAGTTGTTTCTCTTTCCCAAAAGACCAAATTATAAGGTAAATATGCAACGATCTGTTAATTTAAAGCTAAAAGCTGCCCAGATGTCCATAGATAAATATATGCTAAGAGATTTTCACTGTCTCTTAGAGGAAATCATGTTAAAGATGCTCTGCAGCCTTAGTGAACAGCTCAGTGCTCAGTCTGTGTGCTCATCGTAGTAAAAGTGTGTAGATGATGAGAGACGGAGAGAGAGTCGGATGAATGGAGACGCAGACTGAGTGCATGTCCTGCAAATGAAGCTGGTGAACAGAGCAGCTAGCTGTAGAGCAGCAAATGTACAGTTGTGTCACATTGTGAATAAAGCAACGAGTCTCTAAGAACCCAGCAAAGAGCCCTTCTTGTTCCACCACGGCTGCAACTCAAGTGAAAGGAGGTTAACCCTAAAGTAGCTACACTTCTGCCCTGGAGCAGATATTATGGCTGTTATTCAAAATATTGGCACTTATATTAGATATATTGTCAAATCTATTTTTTTCAGTTTTTGATAAAGAACCCTGACTTTTCATAAATTTTACAAAATTCCCATCCAAATTTAAAACTCCCTGATGTTTCCCAGACCTGGATTTTTTTATGTTCTCCCTGACTTTCCTCTGACCAGTATTAGGATGTATATTATTTTTCAATCTTGTCCCAGCTAATGTGAACCCTGAACTATGACTGAAAGGTTTTGGATGACTGTTGTAGCTTCATCTACATACTTAGTTTGTTGTTTGTATTAATTTGATCTGATAATCTGTGATTAACATATAATTTTTTTAATATTTTGTAAAGATTTTCAGTTTACATTGATTGTAAGTATAATATGCTGGATTTATCAGTGCAATTTTATTTTGATGTTTATTATTTTATAGAATTAATAATTGTATAATTTATGAGAGATCAATGAATAATAAATATTCTGTCTCTCATGATAATATTTTTCTGTTAAAGGTTAATTCATAAATGGAGAATAATCACCAAATCGATTTCATGCCCCTGAACCCCCGTAGTTGACGCGGGCCTATGGCGCTCAAAATAGAGCGACCATCTCGATGGGATTGCCGGCTACTTTTTTGGAAAGCCGGCTACTGAAAAACTTGTGGAGAACCGTGGAAACCTGAATATTACTGCAGGATTCAGACACTCTTACCTTGTCAGGTCTAACACTCTGACTCCACTCAGTGGTCGAAGGTTTTCTCCTGTTGAGAAGGTGAATCAGATGAGCAAGTGGGTTAAATTTCGTTAAGACTTTAGGTTGTTTTCACCCGTCGTAAAGGTGGTGCGTATAACAGGAAAAGCTAATAATTACCGCTAGCTACAGCTAGCTTGACAAACGTGATTAGACTTTGACCAAAAGTGCTCAATAAAGTTTTATAGGCGGTTAAAATGAGAAATGAGTCCTGCTACCGTAGTGACTCTTTAAATATAGTTTAAACGTGTCCACTCATTCTTCAGGGACCATTTCTGCGTTATTTCATCGTGAGGAATGTTTTATACCATTAGCATCCCAAAGACAGTTTGACGAGTACGTGACTATTCGGCTAACGTTAGCCAGCCAGCTAGCTTCATTTCCATTACACTACCTGTTTGTGTGTGTGATAGCCACCGTCCTCCGACCGGACACATTACCGGGAGTAACCGGGAATTGAAACCAACGAGAGAAAGAACCGAAAAACGGCTTTTCAACAGTCTGACAGACGTTGACATCTTCAGACCTGTTAGCATCAAGCTACACCCAGCGCCACAACACTTCCGGACCTTTCTTTCAAAATAATGGTCTGATGTCCTTTCAGCGCGCCAGCTTCAGTTTGTGCCTCTCATGTCATGAATCAGATTTCACTGGACTCACAGAGCTAAGAGCACATTTTATAAACGATAAACATCTCATTACTCAATTTGTTAAGATATAATCGAAAATCAAAAGGATTTATTACCTTATTAGTTATATTTCTCTGTAATTTATTGCCAACAAGAGATGGAGGTAACTTGAAAAATGTCAACAATTTCTGATGTTTTTTTTATGAAAGAGTGCAAACTGGGCAAAGGAAGAGTTGACCTGCAAACTGTACATAAGTCCTGTATATTTGTCTGTACCTTGAGTGCAATGCAAAAAGCGGAGTCAGATTCCTTGTATGTGTACACATATTTGGCCAATAAAGCTGATTCTGATTCTGATTCATTTTTGAGGTGGATCCGGGTCCGGATGCAGATTCTGGATCACTTTTTCCCTTTTTGAGGATTGCAAGACAGAGACTTTTTATAAACACTTTGTCATCATCATGAAAAATATTGAAAAAATCATCATGAAAAAATACTGATAAAATGACAATTAAAATAAAAATACCCAGGTATGGACAACTCATGATGTACGCAACTGGGTCCAGATCTGGAAGATTAAAATCTATATTTGGAGGGGGTCCATTTATTAGAGACGTGGCACTGGCACCAATATAACTCAATTTGCCATTACGTAGATCCCAGTACAGCAGCGTCATCGTGATGACATCATCATAGTGTGTGCTATGGGTGTGATCATACAACTGATCTCCTCACTGTAATACAAAATGAAATACACGTGCACACACACAAGGGCACAATCTTACAGTCTGCAGTGATTCATGCTCAATATTCCATTGTTATTGCACATGTATTCACAACTCTTTTATTTTGTATGCTATCTTATTCCTCTATTTTTTAGAATCTACATTCTGTATTGTGTGTAATATGAAGCATAAGAGCTAAAATTAATTTAAGCTTAAATTACCTCGATTAATAGGGGCACCATCTTGGTTTTAATTTCAGGAACTTTTTAATGGTAAATTTATTTGTTCAATTAATTGTTGAGCAAGTCATTGAGCAATGACTTAGCTCAAATGAGAAGATTTATTGAAATAAACCATTATTAATATGGCATAAATATGAATGGTTTATGGTGATGCAAACCAGGTTAAACACAGATGAATTTACTGATTAACTAACGGAGATGTTTAAGGGAAAGAGCAACTGTGAAAGAACTGCAAATTATTACAGGGGAATTGTTGCTCTGAGATAGTAGGCTCAGATAGTGTAGTGTTTAGATCGAGCCCCATGTACTGAGGCCATTGTCCTCTAGCGGTGGGCGCAGGTTCGATTCCGACCCATGGCCATTTGTCGCATATCTTCCCCCCACTCTCTTTCCCAAATTTTCTGTCCCCTCTTCTGGCTGTCCTATCAATAAAGCCAAAAAATAACTTTAAAAAAGAAGTTTATCCAACTTAGGGTGGTTTGAGCTGAAAAATTAACAATATAGTCGTTTGCAAGACTTAGAACAAACACAAAGGCAAGTTTTAAAATGAACAATGCAAAAAAGAAGCACATATAAAAACAAGGAATACAAATGGGAAACAGAACACCAAGGAAACTAACTAAACCAAAGGATTTGGGCGGGTTTATATCCTCCCGATCTGCAGGTGGGAGTAGCCGAGCAGATCACTCGTTTTCATTCACTCATCTCCATCTCTGGTTTCAGATGAGACCACATCTGGATGAACAGTTTTCAACGGGACATAATCACCACGCATTTAAATTATGTGCCGTTTCTACAATACCACAACTTTACATAATATCAGTGGTGATCTTGAGCCAGTAGATGGCACTGTGTTACCACGGCAACAGACAGAGCCTCTCGACTCAGTAAGTGAAATCCAGCCGTCCTGGAACTACGTGGAGTAGCTATCAATGTGTGATCGTCTTCCTGTCAGGAGTACAACTGAGTTATTTTCACTACATTAACATATTAATTAAGTATGTTTTCAAACATGTACAGAAACAGAGAAAGGATGAATTCAGTCTTTTCCCAGGACAGTTCTGTGGGGGACTGAGATTATGTGTGGTGACAGCAGGGTGAATTGGTATCTGGAGTCAGGGTCAGATTTAAAAAAATGTTCCCGTATCTGCCTCTTTATCTGAATCCACACCTTCTTTCAGAGGCCTGAATGCTAAAGGAAACAGCTGAAAGGACTCTTACTGTCACTGAAGCTGAGTGTTACTTTTTTGCTATTAAAGCTTAGACGTTAAGAAATGTTTCAATGCATTGCAAGTCTAGAATCTCAAAGGTTTTCGTCTGTTTATAATACAAATGAATCTATTTTAATCTGAATAAATTATTTTGTCTGCTGTCTAATCATTGGTGATTCACCTCCGATAAACAGTTGTTACAGGGTTTTGTTTTGACGTAGCCTGGAAACTATTTTCTGGTCGTTCAGGTTTGACGCTGACGCTGGTGGAGCTCATATGAGCTCTAAGTATGATATGAGCTCTAAGTGTGATATGAGCTCTAAGTGTGATATGAGCTCTGAGTATGATATGAGCTCTAAGTATGATATGAGCTCTAAGTATGATATGAGCTCTAAGTGTGATATGAGCTCTGAGTATGATATGAGCTCTAAGTATGATATGAGCTCCAAGTATGATATGAGCTCTAAGTATGATATGAGCTCTAAGTATGATATGAGCTCTAAGTGTGATATGAGCTCTAAGTGTGATATGAGCTCTAAGTGTGATATGAGCTCTGAGTATGATATGAGCTCCAAGTATGATATGAGCTCTAAGTGTGATATGAGCTCTGAGTATGATATGAGCTCTAAGTATGATATGAGCTCCAAGTATGATATGAGCTCTAAGTGTGATATGAGCTCTAAGTGTGATATGAGCTCTAAGTGTGATATGAGCTCTCTGAGTGCCGTCTAGTTTCATTTTGCTCAAAAACATTGATATTTTCCTTTAGTAAAAATAGCACATTTAAAAAAAATACTTGATTACAAATAAAAGTCCTGCATTCAAAATCTTACTGAAGTAAAAGTACACGAGTATTAGCATTAAAATGCAGGAAAAGTACTCATTATGTAGTATTACCCCTGTCTTATTGGATGTTCAGTAATGAATTGTATTTCATGAACTCTTCATAGGTTTTCTATATGAAACAAATTACAGTCAACAGTATTTTTCCCCATATGTGGTGGATATTAAAGCATCATCAGCCCTGAATGATCTGATCACAGACAAAGCAATCAAACAACACAGGAGAAAACATTACCTCCTCGATGTTGGTAAAAATAACCAACAAAGATATTCTTGAAATCCTCATCTTTAATAAAGAAAAAGACTATTTATATTAATGATCAAATGTTTGTTAATATCCCGGCTATCAGTAGTAAAACTGTTTGATGGATGATGAATGTAACATTATGTTGAATGCAAAGAAAACTAGAGGGTATTCAAATTTATGAATGCTACTATGGTGATGACATGACCCGCCCTACTCCGTCTCTGATTGGCTCTGCATGAACATGTTTCCATGTAGCACCTTGTCATACCAGGTCACGAAGTGGCCACAGTAGCCTTCTTAAAAGAATCTTGGATCCATACATGGTGTGGATAAGCCTTGAAATCTAACCACCTGTTCCCCTCCCTGTTCTCTTGAGCCTGGATCATATGACCAGTGTTTCTACAGGAAATCTGTGTGGTGCTCAGCTTTTTAACATGACGTGTTAATTAGAACTTTTCTGGCCATTATCGGGTTAACTTGGATCAAATGTTGGTAATTCAATGATGTGTGAATTATGTAAAAGTGTAAAATCTCATCTTCACATTCTAATTATGTTTTTGTAAGTATGAAAGAGAGGAGGGGAGGAGAAACACTGGTCATGTGATCCAGGCTCATGAGAACAGGGAAGGAACTCTGAAGCCAGAAGCGTTCAGTCGGTTCTCGATCTTGAGTCGACAAAAGAGAAGGAGAAAAACTGAAGGCTGAGGTAGGGCGAGTGTTGATCCAACATTTTATTATTTTACTGTCAAATGTTCTGCCTCTGGACTGTACATGTGTGTGTTTGTGTCAGAGACAGAGATTCTGCGTTCCCATCTTTTCTCTCAGTCTTTCATCTTGGACAAACTGGTTTTTCTTGTTTCTTGTGTTCTGAGCTGGTCGGTGTTTTAATTCTCAGACCGACTTCAGAACAGAAGATGAGTTCCCATGTGAAGAAAGAGGAGGATGGAGCAGCATCTACAGTATCCGGATGTCTGTCTAGGATGAAAGCCTCATCTATGAGTCCACCGATCAGCTTCAGTAATGAACCTGGACCCTCAGACACAGAGTAAGAGAACGAATAAAAACCTCTTGGTGTTTGCAGCATTTGGTATAACAACATGGGTTTATTCATGAACCTGGACCCTCATACGTAAAGTAGGAGACCCGACACTAGCTGTGGTTCAGTTCAGGGGCCGCATCCTTTAAAGGACACTGTCTACGAAGGCGAGGTCGACATAGACCACTACGGCTACAGTGAGCGCTGTTAAATGAGACGATCTGATCCACAGAGAATTTCATGTTTTATTGTATCTTCATATTATATCTGGCTAAATATTTTCACTATTAGAATGAACTTTATTTGTCTAAATGCTAGCTTCATCTTCAAATGTTACCTACTAAAGATGTGTATGTTTTGACTGTAGAGACTAGGGTGACCAGATCCCAACGAACCAAACGTGCGGCAAAGAGTACGTTTGTGTTTAACTCTCAGACATCTGTAACTATGACCACTGCTTTTGTACGACTGCATGACATTTTTTTTGCCATCTCTGAGTCTGATTGGTGCTACTGCTAGCTTACTGCACCAGTCTGTTGGTCTGTATGACTGGGAGTGTTACAGTGTGGTAAACGCCTGAGGCCAACAACTTCCTCAGGATCCAAATGTTTTTCATACATACCAACTTCGTCACTATCTTCACATCATTTGATGTTAGCCTGTAGCGCCACCAACTGTTTATCTCTGGAGGTGTTTATCTTTTCAATGAGCAACTTTCAATGTGAACATCACGGCTCATGTATTGGCAAAGCCAAACACCACAGCATTGGATCATTTTGGTATGACACCAAATGAAAAGGTAGAGTCTGATAAATTGGAGGAAGTGATTTGAGCTGAAATATACTGTCGGCCAAATCTTATTATTGTTCAGCATCAATCAACACATAATTTTGGTTCTCAGAGAGAACAAGAGGAGTCCTGTGTCTGTGGAGGAGCAGACGTCCTGCTGCGCTTCCTGTCCAGACATCCTGAAGGATCCAGTCTCTGCCAGCTGTGGACAGTCTGGTTCCTCAGACTCCTCCTGTCCTCAGTGTGGAAAAAAATCTAAAACAACTGTACAAAGTAAGATAAGATAAGATAAAATAAGATATCCCTTTATTAGTCCCACAGTGGGGAAATTTACATTATTGCAGCAGCACAGTGCAGCAGGAGGAGGGGAAATAATATTTTTTTTAAAAATACAATACAATAAAGGAGGGGGGTAAAGTGTCTCAAAAATATTTCACAAATACTGTTACAAAAAGTGTCTCAGTAAAACTCAAAAGTAAGACTGTCCATCTGTCTGCTGCTTCTAATAAGTTTGTTGTGTTATACGGCAGAGCCACTTAAGATCTTTATAGAGATCTTGGTCACTTTCTTCAGTGTACCAGTGCCTTGAATCCCTTTCTATTTACAGGACTGTATATATATATATATCAACAGCATCAGTCAAAAGTTTGGACACACCTTGTGGTAAAGTTGTTTCAGGGAAGAATCCATTAAATTCTGGAGTGGATCCGCATAAAGGGATGGATCCATGAGATTTTTGTCATTAGAACTTGGATTTGGGTTTAACATAATTAAAAGTGACAGTTGGGTCTTGGCGGAGGTCTGCGTTCTACTGAGGGCCCTTCTAATTTGTACTGAAAATAATTTTCTTTGTTTTATGTCAATTATTTCTTCTGTTTTAGTGAATGGTGGTCTGCAGGAGATTTTGGATGAACATAAGATCAGTCTGAGGAGGAGATGTGAACATGTGACTGAAGGAACCAATGAAACAGGAAGTGGAACCCTCCTCAACAGTATCTTCACTGATGTCTACATCACAGAGGGACAGAGTGAAGACGTTAATACCCAACATGAGGTGAGGCAGCTTGAGAAAACTTCCAAGATGGAGACCCTCCATGATATTCCAATCAGGTGCAATGACATTTTTAAAGCCTTACCTGACCAACGGAGACGCATCAGAGTCGTTCTGACCAACGGCGTCGCTGGGATTGGAAAAACCTTCTTGGTGCAGAAGTTCACTCTGGACTGGGCAAAGGGCTTGGAGAACCAAGACATCTGTCTGGTGGTTCCACTTGGGTTCAGGGAGCTGAACTTGATCAAAGATGAGCGGTACAGTCTTCTCAAACTTCTCCATGATTTCCATCCAACATTACAGAAGGTCACAGCTGAGAAGCTCGCTGTCTGTAAACTTTTGTTCATCTTTGACGGCCTGGATGAAAGCAGACTCTCATTGGACTTCAACGACAGGAAGGTCATTTCTGATGTCACACAGGAGTCATCGGTCAACAAGCTGCTGACAAACCTCATCAAGGGGAATCTGCTTCGCTCGGCTCTCGTCTGGATAACCTCCCGACCTGCAGCAGCCAATCAGATCCCTCCTAAATGTGTCGACAGGGTAACAGAAGTACGAGGCTTCACTGACGACCAGAAGGAGGCATACTTCAGGAGGAGGTTCAGTGATGAAGATCTGTCCAGAAGGATCCTCTCACACATCAAGACATCCAGGAGCCTCCACATCATGTGTCAAATCCCAGTCTTCTGCTGGATCACTGCTACGGTTCTGGAGCACATGTTGACCACAGACCAGAGAGGAGAGCTGCCAAAGACCCTGACTGACATGTACTCACACTTCCTGCTGGTCCAGACAAAGAGGAAGAAGCAGAAGTTTGATGAGGGACATGAGACGAGTCCACAGGAGCTGATGGAGGCTAACAGAGAGCTTCTTCTGAAGCTGGGGAGGCTGGCCTTCGAACATCTGGACAAAGGAAACATCATGTTCTACCAAGAAGACCTGGAGCAGTGTGGTCTTGATGTCTCAGAGGCCTTGGTGTGTGCAGGAGTTTGTACAGAGATCTTCAAGAGAGAGTGTGTCATCTTCCAGAAAACAGTCTACTGCTTTGTCCATCTGAGCATTCAGGAGTTTCTGGCTGCAGTCTACATGTTCTACTGTTACACCAACAGGAACAAATCAGTACTGAAGGCTTTCCTGGGAAAAAACTACAGTGACTCACCTCTGGATGTCTTCCTGAGGAGAACCATGGAGAAATCTCTCCAAAGTAAAAATGGCCACCTGGACCTGTTTGTTCGCTTCCTTCATGGCATCTCTTTGGAGTCCAACCAGAGGCTCTTAGGAGGCCTGCTGGGTCAGACAGACAACAGTCCAAATATCATCAGGAGAGCCATCAACAACCTGAAGGAGATGAACAGTGAACATACCTCTCCTGACAGAAGCATCAACATCTTCCACTGTCTGATGGAGATGAACGACCAATCAGTCCATCAGGAGGTCCAAGAGTTCCTGAAGTCAGAGAACAGGTCAGAGAGACTCTCATTGATCCACTGCTCAGCTCTGGCCTACATACTGCAGATGTCAGAGGAGGTTCTGGATGAGCTGGACCTGTGGAAATACAACACATCAAGAGAGGGACGACAGAGACTGATTCTTGCTGTGAGGAACTGCAGATTGGCTCGGTAAGTCCAGGAGCCTGGTCCAGAAAGTGAGTTCATCAAATAAGCCAGGCTTATTCCAGTTAGTTCAGCTCATTTGCAGTTGATCTGGTTACACTGTTCAACATAGTTTAAGCTCAGTTTCTATGGCAACACATGCTGGGAAACCAGCCTGGTCCAGGGCAAGACCAGCTGTCAGGCTAAGGGTCAGAATTTTACCTCTGACTGATCTTTTAAATATAATATTCTCTTTTATGACAGGATTACTAAATGTGGGCTGTCTGATATTCACTGTGAAGTCCTGTCTTCGGCTCTGAAGTCAAACCCGTCCTATCTGAGACAGTTGGACCTGGGTGGAAACAAACTGGGGGATTCAGCAGTGAAGCTGCTGTCTGTTGGACTGCAGAGTCCAAACTGTCAACTGGAGACTCTGAGGTCAGTTCATGTATTTCACTTTTGTAGTGCACAGCATATCTGCTGAATTTAAATCTATAACAGGGGTTTAAAATGTCCTTCAGTTCTCTTTTGTCTGATCACAAATCACAACTCTTTTTTTTTTAAAGTCGGTCAGTCTGGATGCCTTTTGTTTGTTTGGTCCTGTTGCTGCAACACCAGCCCCAACCTCCTACCCGGCCTTCAGGTCACCCACCCGAATTCTATGTTTACCCTGCTGCCCGGTCCAAGGTTGTCTACCCAGGATTATGACTCTAGGACTTTTTAGAGATTAAATCCCTGAACTTCACTCCTGCCTCATGTTGCGTCAAAACCTGGAAAAATGGGGTCTAAATTGGAAAAGTACTGAAGATAAATAAACATGGTTTTTAATACCTCTGAGACTACATGTAAAAACTCCCGGAATGATGTCTTTTATTTTATCTTCAGAACACAGGCAAAGATTACATCATTTCTAAATTTATCTTTATTCAGATTGTGCAAATGCAGTTTGTCAGAGATCAGCTGTTCGTCTCTGGTCTCGGCTCTGAAGTCCAACCCGTCCTCTCTAAGAGAACTGGACCTGAGTCAAAACAAGCTGCAGGATTCAGGAGTGAAGCTGCTGTCTGGTTTTCTGGAGAGTCCAGACTGCAGACTGGAGACTCTGAGGTCAGACACCATTTTTACATCGGTGCTGAGATTAATATGATTAGATGACAATGACAGAGCTAGAAATTGTTCAATGTTGAATAAAGTTACACCACTTATTTTTTTATTCAGATTGCGGGACTGCAGTTTGTCAGAGATCAGCTGTTCGTCCCTGGCCTCAGCTCTGAAGTCCAACCCGTCCTCTCTGAGAGAACTGGACCTGAGTAACAACAACCTCAAGCAATCAGGAGTGAAGCCTTTGCTTGAACTTGTGGACAGTCCAAACTGTAGACTGGAGACTCTGGGGTCAGTGGAGGGTTGGGGTCATACTGGTTTCTGCAGTATTGTTCTAAACCCAGTTAGTGTCATAGCAGAGATTGAGTATTTCCTGCTTCTCTCAGTGAAGCTGTGAGAGGAGAATAAAGACGAGCTTCAGGATTGGACGGAAAGACAGGCAGTCAGCCAATCAGATGATCACATGCTTGAGTTGATGTGATGTTGTGTTCATGTCTGGAGGAAGTAAAGCTAGATTCCAGCTGACAGCTGTGTGGAGACAGACCTCATTCATCAAACCATCAAATCTGATCTCAAAGTGTTTTTGTCTCATTTCAACACTAATGAATTGATCAGTTCATCTTTGTAGCTGCTCTAAGATCAGGCTGACAGAAGCCTGTGAATCACTGCCACTTATTTCACAGAACCATTGTTACATTTAATAACCATGTGGTCCAGTAATCACGTTATTCATGTAGTATTTAAAAAAGTAGATGAATTATTCAAAAGTGACAGACACTGGTTTTTAACATCATCATTAGACTGAGCAGTGAATATCTGTTTCCTCAGTCATGATGCGTTCAGGGACTCTCAGCAGTTCCACTGTGTACAGGTCTGTACGATACATTAGCCTGACAGCTAAATGGTGGCTGGCTACGCTAAACAGCTGCTCCACCTGGAAGCCTCTGCTGGTCGTTATTCTGGGTGTGCTGCATCACTGGCTGACAGCTGATGAAGGGAGTAAACACTGACTCATCACATCTGTTGTCTGTCTTCTCTCATCAGGAGGATACCACAGTAGGACTGAAGAAGGAGCAGATGATGATCCAGAGAGGTTGAGGCAGGATCAGCTGGTGTGTGCAGAGGCTCTGACTGGGATGTGACTGACAGAGGAATCGCAACAGTTGGGGAAGAACTGCTCTGAGATCAGCTCCACCATCATCCCTGTGTTCCTCTGGATGTGACAGTGTCATCGGTGTATCTGGACCCTCTGTCCTACAGTCTCTGCAGACACACTGAGGCCTCGATCTTATGGTTCTTGAGTCCATCTGTGCCTCCATGTTAGTGTTGGTGTTAAAATGAGGTGTGGTCAGGTGTTAAAATGAGGTGTGGTCAGGTATTAAAATGAGCTGTGGTCAGGTGTTAAAATGAGGTGTGGTCAGGTATTAAAATGAGGTGTGGTCAGGTGTTAAAATGAGGTGTGGTCAGGTGTTAAAATGAGGTGTGGTCAGGTGTTAAAATGAGGTGTGGTCAGTAGGTCGGTTCAGAACGTTCATACACTGTTTGTTATACACTAGTGATTGAATCTGACATCATCCGAACCTGCGTGTCCATTTTCGCCAACTCAGCACTGACCTGAACAAATTATTCTCCCTGATTTAGAGACTCCACCCTCATGGACATTTGACGTCACCTCTAGCAATGCCACAGGATTTATCAGGAGGACATCTGTTCTAATCCAAACTGTTTCACTCTGTGAACCTGGGCTGTGTGGGACCTTCAGGATGTGTAGTAGAACACAGAACATTCATTAACATCAGATCCTGTCGGCGTGTCGTAGATTTAAATCATTAATGAAGTTAAGCTGCTGTGCATTGTGGGTAAATGTCACAGACGGCGGAGACACACTTCTGGTTTCTGCTGCAGGTGATGTCATCAATATTTTCCTCATTAATGATGGATTATTTCATCACCTGCATCCCATCAGCTGTTAATCAGATAATTTTTCTGATGGATCTGCAGACTGTGATCGGCTGCATCACTAGACCTGTTACACACAGGGAGGAGCAGCAGCCTTCCTCCTCCTCCTCCTCCTCCTCCTCCTCAGTTAAATATGATGACTTTGCTCATATGCAGTCAGATGAGTTGTTGATGGGACAGAGGATTGGGAGACGGTGGAGGCAGAGGGTCCACCAGGACCACATACCTGTCCCTCAGTAAAGACCAGAGATGCTGGTTAAATAGAAACGGTCCATGTGAGACACAGCTGACTTTAAGGGGAATGGGAGATGAACTCTGATTGGTTGAATTTAAGTTTGGCATCCCTGTGAGAAATTAAGAGATCAAAGCGAGATTATGACCATTTAACTATCAGGGACTTTCAACCGGGAGCTTTAGATCATTTAAATAGACACGTTCACCTGAACCTGGACTTTATCTACACTTTTTTCATTCATTTGGATTTTTTAAATTTTGCACACAGTTGAATGTTGGAGAACAGATGTGGATTATATTTGTATTATTAGTTTTTATTTTAATTTCTATTTCTTTTCATTTTGTTAGTTTTTAACTGTTTTTAATTGTTACTGTTAGATAAAAAGCCTCTAACACTTGGATGTTTTGTCAAAATAAAGAGATGTCCTCTGGATCAGGTCTATATTACTTCTTTAATCTCAAAGACAAATGCACATTTGGGCTGTTCACAAGGAGATGCAATGTGAGGACACAACACTCACATGTGAAGAGCCCAGAAAACAGTAAAACACAAGATAATATACTTTCTGCTTTCTGAAAGGGAGTGTGCCGCCCCCCCACGTAGGATCAGGAGGTTGGTGTCCAGGGTGATTATCTGTCCTGTGTCGTCACACCACCCTGTTCACACAGTTCCTTCTCAGGAGACAGTAGATACAAATTAAACAATGAACAAAGGTCTCACTATGTTATACAGGCGCACAAGGTTATATGATGATATGAAGACACATCTGTTACTACATTCTGTATTTTTCCCATCAGTTACCCTTCAAAAACTAGATTTCACTGATGGTGGTTTTCTTCAGGATCTAGATCAGGAACTGTTGAAGATAAATTTGACCCCAAACTGAATCTGATCTCAGGTCAGTCTGGATCATTATTATTATCTGTTATCTCACAGTAGTGGATTTTCTGTGAGCCCTACAAATGTAAACATTCTGGACCAGATCCAGAATAGGATCCAGATCAGACTCTGATGTGTGCTAGATCTTACGGTGATGTCATCGTGTCATTTTTGTCCAATAATTTTTGTCATTATCTATGAAGTTAGAAGATAAAATCTTCTAATCTAATTCTAATTGTCCCACAATGGTAAAGAATCCTTTAAAAACATTCTGGATCCAGATGATGGTCCAGATGACCAACAAAATCACCTGGACTGCTTCTTGGGCCGTAGCCTACGTCTATGAAACATTTCATCAAAATCAGTCCATAAATGTTTTGAGTAATCCTGCTGACAGAAAGACAAACAAACCAAAGGCGGTAAACATTGGTGGAGGCGGTAATAGAGAGGGAGCCCCATGCATGAGATTATTAGGGTTCTTTTATTCTATAGTGACTCATTATGACATGAAAGGTTCTTCATACACTTGTTCTGTGACAAAGAGAACTCCACCCACTCCTACACGCCTGTCACACTAATGCAATTATTACAATTCTTTAATATATTAATCACAATCACTTTGACCGTTTATATGAAATGTTTGAATATGTTGAGTCATTAAAGAGAATTGTTTAAGTCCCTAATGAATAAAAAGGGAAAACTTCTGTTTGTATTCTACATCATGAAAATAATGATATGCCAAAAATATTCATGATAATTGCAATAAACGAATCCATTTAAAGGATACAACATATGTAAATAGCATTCCAATACAATTTGTTTTGTTTTTTTACGACTCTTAATAGTAAAAATGTGAATAAAATAATACCTTAATTCAAAGGTGCAGGCGTATTTTATTTTCAAGTCAAGAAAATGTATGTAGTGAATGAGTCGATGTGAAGGATTTCTATTTTTACATCCAAATGTTTCCATAAAACCGGCCACTGCTCTTCAAAAGTTAGAGTTTTGTGTTTCTTGACCACTTTTAGGATTCGTTCATGAATGTCAGATGTACTGCATCCTTTCTGTGTCTCTATAGAAGCCTGGCATGTGCAGCATGATTGACCCTGTAAAGCTCAGGCCAAGCACATTCTATTGATTCAACAGGCACAAGGCAGAATCAGCAGACACATCAGGATGAAGGGAAAGCGTCGAGGCAGCAGAAACTTCTAAAGCTCCGTCTTTTGTCCGGCCAGTCGGGACCTCGCCCCTCGCTCACCCCCCTGCCGTATATATTGCGGTGTCCAACTTTTTCTCTGTTACACTGTGTGTGTGGTTGTGGGCCAGGTTGGACAACATCCAGTGGGACAAAATGTCGCAGTACTCTGGAAAGGTGAGTAACGCAGCAGCTGGAGGTCCTGTGGTGAAAGTGAAGGAGGGAGACCTTTGAATGGTGGGATGTTCTTCTGTCCTGACGGGTTGCCGCTAAGCAGCTGTAGCTCAGAGAGCCAATGTTTTATTTTATTCATTTCTAAATTTGAAATTTGAGGATGACACTAAATTATTTTTATTAAATTTGTGTATATTAATTTCTTATTTAACGCTGTTCTAATGTTGAAAACTGGGGAGCTCATAAAATTCATAGGATTACACAAAAGCAACTTAAAAGATTTTGCTGACACTTAGTGGGAGGGTTGGGTATGTGGTGGGACAGAGCCTGTTAAAGTTTGGAGTGGATGCAGATAACGGGGTGTGACGGGGCGTTTGTCAGTATTTTTATCAACTTGAGGGATTCTCATGAAATTTGTTGGATTAGGTTAATAATTGGAATCAGGTTAGGGTACAACCTGAAATTATACCCTAATAATGTGGTTAAAAAGGTGCAACCACCTGCTGATTTCGTTTTGCTGGCCAGGAATCAGAATTAAACCTTATTGGTTGAGTATAACTACGGTCCTATAGCCTCCAAATGTCTTCATCTTTCTTGTTTAGTTTTATCAACATTTAAATTTTGAGATTATTGTGCCACGATTTGGCCAATTTTAAAGAAAAAACTTCTGTGAGTTAACTGGGAATTGGAAAAAGAAGCAGCGCTGGCTCAACACAACCTTAGAGTCAGAGATCATAGCTCCTCACCACTCTATGTAAAAGTCTCAGTCCTAATGGGGGTTGACATTGGTTTTATTCCTATCTTTCTAAAAGAAAAAAGGAAATTCTTATATGTTTGTACTGAAAATATGGCTGAATCATCCATCTCCAATATCTCCTGTGGAATCATGACGGAGGTTTTGTCCGTTTGTTGGTTGGTTCGTCAACAGGATTTAAATTGATAGAAGGTTGAGGAATCGGTCAGGAAAGAACTCCTTGAATTTTGGCACAGATTCAGATGAAGGGGTTGATCTTATCTCAACTCTTTCACTTAAATAAAAATGTTACAGACTGAAATGGAAATGACACAGAGACCCGTGTTCCATGGAACTTGTTGGGAGGATGGCGCGTAAGGTCAGAAAGAACCCGTCGTATTTTGGCGAGGATGAAGGATTTTTTGAAACTTTTCCTCCAACCTGGCTGGAAAGGCTGTTTTTCAACATTGTCCCTAATTATGTAAAAACTACTCCACAGATTTCCACTTAACTGTTATAGTTTTGTGACTGTGTGGCCTTGGCAGAGGTATGAGCTATACAGTGACATTCTAGTTTCATATTGAATCTCTTTTACTGTCTGAAAAAAACAGCAAAAACAAGCTTTCACTTTAAATCGGCAAGCCCAGGACTGCTTTGGACATTTGGCCAGACATCTAATTACCAGGAGAAGAGAGGCAAAAACACAAAGACTTCTAGCAGGGGAATTATTTATGTATTTCCTCCTCCAGATTACCTTCTACGAGGGGAAATGCTTCACTGGCAGGAAGCTGGAGGTCAGAGGAGACTGTGATAACTTCCAGGACCGCGGCTTCATGAACAGGTGAGGAGAGAACTGGTGTAGCTCTCAGGTTTTATTCAGTCCAACACGTTGGTCCACAGAAGTGATGGATGGTCATTCATAACAGTTTCATCTCAGTTTTATGAGGACCGCCTTCTTTACAGCTCCCAGCATTACTGAAACAACAACTTTCTTGGCTGACAAACTTGCAAATGTATATATTTATCATTTCTGAAGCTAGAAATCGCCAAAATGACCAGAGTGACTCAAGCTAATGCTAACAACAAAACTAAACAACAAAACCATAAACAATGGTCTCATATTTGCAGAGGTGAATTGAGACCAAACATAGCAGAATGCTAACCTATTTTGTCTCCTGCTAGCACCCTGCTAACATCCTAAATCAGTTCATATATCTGTCCAAATGTTGACAGTCCTGGTTCTGAGAGGTCACAGTGATTTGGACATGTTTAGACATGTCTGATAGAAACTTTGTTTAAAATACATTTAAATGGACGTTAGTTCTGTACCACATGCGTCCGTGTGTACTGAAGGGATGTGATGTATTTATGGGGCGGTATTTCCAGACTCTGATACTGTGTTTATGTTCAGGGTGAACTCTATCCGTGTGGAGAGTGGAGCCTGGATCTGCTACGACCACCCTGACTTCAAGGGCCAGCAGTACATCCTGGAGCATGGCGAGTACCCAGAATTCCAGAGGTGGAACTCCCACAACGACCACATGGGATCCTGCAAGCCCATCCGCATGGTAAACACCTCGGATGAGCTTTACGTTCATATTTCACATTGATTTCCCTGAGACAAATGCTTTGGTTTGTGATAGAGTGGGTGTTCATAGTCCCCAGATGCTAAACCCTACTGGTTATGAAAACAACCCCAACCTCTCTTCTTTTGTGAAAATTTAACCTTATACACCAAGTTAAAGTTAAGTTCTTATCGTACCACATAAATACAATTTAATATCTCTTATCTGTTTATCAGTAAAAGAAAATGAATGGATAGATTAATCAATTAATAATAATGAAATCTTCACTTGATCAGCACCGTCCACTTTCACAATAATAACACGTTTAGTTTTATCACATATAAACATTTTAGAGCTAAATATATCTAAAAGATGAAGAGTGGACCGTGTTTGATGGCCTGAAAGCAGGTGCAGCAGCTGCAGCTAACGTTAGCATGTCTCCGGCCAGCGCTGCAGCTAATGTTAGCACATCTGCAGCTAACGTTAGCACGTCTTCAGCCAGCGCTGCAGCTAAATGTTAGCAAGTCTTCGGCCAGCGTTGCCGCTAATGTTAGCACGTCTTCGGCCAGCGCTACGCTCGTTCATGGAGAGTTGAATCCTCCATGAAAACTTGAAGTGAAGCGTCGACAACTTCATGACATCATGCAATTAATTAGCTAGTTGAATAAGTTGCGGTTGGATATAACTAGGCTTTTTTCATTGTCTTGGATAATGTTAGCTTAGCATTTTTACAAGCATTAGCCTCAACACACAGCCAGCCACCAACACCGTCTGAAATTTCTTATAAACATGCTAATTAGCATGCTACATTAAAGTTGTTAATGATCCTTTTTCTAGCTCTATATTTTACTAAGTCCACTGCTGCTGGTACTCCATCAGCTTCTTCATCTTTAATAAATTAGTTTTTTTCTCCAGCTGCTTCCAGTTTCCTCATTTGGGAATTCCATTGTAACAACATATTTGTTACTACAGGAAGAGCAGAGTACTAGAAAATGGTACCATTGAGTACTAAATACCAGGTACATGCAACAGAGTCGCTTCAAAAGTTACCAGGACCCCTAAATGTTGTCCTTGGCAGAATCAAATGTCGCTGACATGCAGAGTTGTTGTAATGTTTGATAAATTCTGTTATTGTGGCTACAGAAGCTACTTGTAAACTAACTAGAGTATCTATTGTTTATCTATAAACGTATCGCTTAAACATGGTCTTTGTGTTTTGTGGTCATACCTTTATTCCTTCCATCAGCATGGAGAGCACTACCGCATCGAGCTGTTCGAGGCCTGTAACTTCTCCGGTCAGTGTGTGGAGATCTGCGACGACTGTCCCTTCCTGCAGAGCCGCGGCTTCTCCAAGAACTGCATCAACTCTGTCAAGGTCTACGGAGACGGAGCGTGAGTTTAACCGTTAAAATCAGATCATTTAAGTCATATTTCAAGGAGGAATTCTGACTCCACTTTTTAAGATGTGATAATTTGTGGATTTATTATTTAGAATTGTAAACTGAATATCTTTGCTTTTTGAACCATTACTTAAATACGTCATCTCGGATTGTGATGGACATTTTTCTGACGTTTGCAGACAAAAACAAACAAACAACTAAACCAGAATTTTCTTGTTTCTCTCCATCATCAGCTGGGTGATGTACGAGGAGCCAAACTTCCGCGGCCGCATGTATATCGTGGAGCGTGGAGACTATTGCAGCCATAATGAGTGGCAAGCCCAGAACCCTAACATCCAGTCCATCCGCAGGGTTGTCAACTACTTCTAAACCCTCCCCCCCTCCTGTGACTTTTACCATCACTGCAATCATGTACAATGAATAAACACAGACTAAGATAAAAAACAGATTTTTTTAATCAAACACTTTCTGTGTGTGTTGTTTTGTGTGGTTGCAGAAAATATCCTTCCATCTAAGAATACACAGCTGTCCCTAAACAGGTGAACACACGTCTTATTAGATAACCTTTGGCAGATTAATGCTCCTGTAATTTGACTCCTTGGCTCTGCACAGAGGCTTACAGGCAAAGTGAAACTTAAATCTACTGCATAAAACTCACTCAGTTACATTGCACTCCTCGCCAAACGAGTTCACACAATGCTGATTAAATCTATCACAGCCTCGAGTAGATTGGCTCTCGGTAGAGGACATACCTCCGCCAAGACCGCACAATCTTAGAAATGTCTGTTTAGCAGTCCTGACCCATCCCCCACAATTCCACAAATATTCGTGGAATTGGTTCTGCTAGTCTTGTGTCGCGTTACACCACCAATGGTTATAAAGAAGTTTAAAATATATTCCTAGATCTGCCTCTTTACACGGATCCGCACCAAATTTTGTTTCCTGGCCCGTGTCCCATCATTTCACCAATTTCCCTTGAAATTCGCCAAGCAATTTTTTCGTAATCCTGCTAAAAACAAGGAATCAAACCAACCAACCAATGAACAGTTTGTGGTGACTTTCCTGCCGTCACACCGCAAACATCCAGTTGTGAGTACAGCAGCAGGAGCGTCGGGTTAATCTCTGCAGGTTTAAATTAGAGCATTTATTTGTGACATGAAACAGAATCTGAGGGATTACAGTTAAATATCATTGTATTTCCAAAAGCTGCTATAAATAAAGACAATTTGTGGCAGGAAAAGTCAAACTGTTGAACTCAATTTAATAAACACCTAAATAAATAAAAAAGAAACTCAGATCACTTAACATCCAACTCAAAGTCATAAATATAAATATTTAACTGAACAAAGTAACCGGAAAAAACATTATTTCTTAAGGGACAATTTTTATCATTTGTTTTGCGATTTTCCCAAAAAAGTTCTTTCAATCTCTACCAAAAAACATTCGAACAATCTGAATGGTTTGATAATATATAACATATATAATATATATATAAATTATAATTTTTCTTCTTTAAAAACATGCAAACTATAGAACAAAAGCATAAACTGTAATAAAAACACAAATTAAAGAGTTACCACATTTTATATATCTAGTTACATTAATATAAGGACAGAATGAAGTATCTGCATTTTTGGGATCCTAGGTGAAATAATTGGTTATGATTTTTAAGCCATGAAAATTACTTATACGTCTGTCTGGAATCCATTTTTCTGTTCCATTGTTGGCCTTTTTACAGTGTTTGCCTTTGGAGGACACGTTTTCAGACAAACGAAACCAAACAGAATTTTTCTTTTTCTTTATTGGCTCCATCAACATGAGACAATACACAGGGAAATCAACACTAACATCAAATTAAAGTTCAAATTAGTTTAAGCTCAAAAACACAAAAATGAGTGTCGTCAGAACAATTAAAAAAACAAAACACAAATGACTTCAGTGGAACGGCTCATTGAAACATGAGTTCCTTTAGGGTTAATCCAAAATTAATTTGTCTGAAAATGTTGAGAGACACCCAATGATTTAATGTAGAAAACATTATTCATCCATTTACAGGATAAAATCTGAAAAGTGCTGCTTTGCTGACTAACTTCACAAACAATCAAGTATTTCTCATGTTGGAACTCATCTCAGCAGCCAGGAGGTCGAAGGTTCCATCAGAGGACAGGTGGAGCATCCTGAACGCCTCACACGGTGTGTGTGGGCTCTCGGCTCAGGTAGCTCTTCATGGTGGCGATGAGCTCGCTCTCCTCCTCCAGCGTCAGGTCCAGGTAATCCTCCTCGTGACGAGAGATGTCCTCCAACACCTCGTTCACCAGCTCGATGTCCTCTGACAACAAACCATCTGTTAGTTTTTATTTCCTGCTGTTATTTAAACTTTCTAACCAATAAATTTCACTTTTTAAACCATCGCCATGCTTGCCTGTTTCTGTTGCAGCATTCTGCTGAACACCTGAAGAAGATGGAGGCTGGTTTTCTAAAACAACATAAGGCTCATACGATGTAATCCAAGTTCCCAGAAGATCCCAAACTGATTTGAGATGTTAAAGATATATGAGACTCCAGTCTCAATGGATTTCTCTGTCTAAATAAAGGTTAATAATAATAATATGCTGCCTTCAAGGCGAACATAAACTTAGAAAGACCAATCTGGTCATTTACAACCTGTGAAAAACATGTTGAGTTAAACTGGCCGCTTCACTAATATATTAAGACTGTAACACATCATATCCAATAATAAAAGAGTTGTTAGAATCAATTAAATGGTGCTTCATATTACCGTCATGATAATGAGTAATTCCCACCATCTCTACATACGTACACACACCACCGACGGGCCGCATTCAAGGCTTCCTCTTAAAAACATCTCTTTAAATCAGTTTGGGATCTTCTGGAGACGTGGATGACATCATACGAGCTGTACGGAGTCATTTCATGTCTGTCTTTTGGAACTAGTCTCCATCTTCTCCAGGTGTTTAGGAGAACGATGGCCTTGTGGACTAAGTACCCCCACCTGACTCATCTTTGGGTGAACTGTTCCTTTAATGTGTGTCTCATGCTCATGTATCAGTAGTGGACTGGCTGCTCCTCCTCCTCCTCCTCCTCCTCCTCCTCCTCCTCCTCCTCAGTTAAATCCCAAGGCTAAAAACGTCGTTGATGATCTGATGCTAACGCTAACGTATCTGTGAACCAGTGTGACGAGAATATGTCCCACCTGTGGAGTTGGAGGAGGTGCTGGGCTCCTCAGAGGAAGGGGAGGAGGAGGAGGAGGTAGAGGGAGGGGACGCAGACAGGAGGTCCGGGGAGAGGACGCCCTGGTTGTCGAGCAGCAGCTGAGTCGCCGATTGGACGTCTCCGCCCGTCAGTCTGAGGGCTGCCTCAGACACGCCCCGCTCAAAGCCCAGATACAACAGCTGCAGAGAAAGACATCCGTTAGAGGTCCCGTTTGTCCCCGACAGGTTCCTGTACAGCTCTTGTGTCTCCACTGATCTGATTGGTCAGGATTTGTGACATAAAGTTTGTACCTGCTCCAGCTTCTCTGGGCTGAGCCTCTCTGTGTTGTTATTGGTGGACAGAGCGGCCTGACTGGAGTCCAGCAGGATCTAAAGATGACACACACATACTTACACATTCACTCCACAATGACTCAGCTTCTAACTAAACCTCCCTGAGCTTTTCAATCCTCCATCGCAGTCTTTGATCAGCCCCAGAAAAGATCAAACCTCAAAAATCACCATTTTCACGAGTAAATGAAGAAATCTGTGTCAACATATGAGGTTTGGGAAGAAAATACAGCCTGACAACAACGACGACGCCACGGCTACGGGGCAACATGACTGGGATCCTGCCATTGGCAGACTGGAGGCGGGGCGATCCCCCCGACGAGTCGCCAGGGTTACGCAGTCAGAGGATCAACGACAGACCGATGCGCCCTAGAATCAGGAGATCTGCCAGCCATAACTGACCAAATCAAAAAGAAATGGACGTGATGACGTCCCAGTGCTGGACCGGCCAGCGATGAGCCTGGACCTAAAACCTGTTATGGACCTGTGTGTGACAGGGTGAACATCCTCCACAGAATCAGCAGCAGCTCTGAAATCCAACAGGATGACATCATCTGGAGGTGAGGAGGAGGATCACTAATCAATACAAACGGGGACCCACTGATCACTGATGTTATCTAGTGTCTGATGTTTAAATGGTTAAACGTTAACGAGGAACAAAACGCAGGTTGTTATTTTCATACGACTGCAGATCAATACTGTGGAGGTTTTAAATCCCTTCCTGCTCTTCAGTGGATCAAACCTGTGGCTCCACCTACAGGACGAACTGTGTCCTGACCGTTAATCAGACTCACTTAGAGCTGCTCCACATTGATCGCTTCAGGAAATATCCAGCACCCAAACTTATCAACAGGAGAACAGATGAATCATCAGGACAGTTACTGACTCCGTAAGCTTTGTCCACGTCTCCGTCAGCGAGGTGCAGCGCTCTGCCGGCGTCTCTCCTGGAGTAGCCCAGCTCTGTGAGGGTGGAGATGGCCTCCATCTTTCTCCTCCTCTTCAACCTCTCCCTCTGCTTCAGCTCCTCTCGCTCCTGATGGACACAAACACCAGACGACACTGAATCATTCAAAGCTTTATACAAACAGATCAGACTTTAACAGGAGAGGGAGGCCAACACTGTAGATCTATAGGGTTAAAAATATATATATATATATATATACACAATCCTAAAATTATTAATTTACTGTCACACAAGACAGAAAACAGGTTTTAATTTTCCTGCTTCAAACTCAAACAAACTGATCAAAAATAATCACAGCTTCATTTTCTGTTCATCTACTAATGGACTCATTATTTCAGCTCTAATATTATGATTCTCCTGGTTTTATATATTAACATCCCAATAATGATGAAGTCACTACACTGTGTGAGACCTGTCTCTGGTTGCTGATGTGGACGGCGGCCTCCTGCACGTCTCCCTGACAGGCCCTGAGGCCGAGCCGAGCTTCTCTCTCGGTGAAACCCAGCGCCATCAGCTGAGCCATCTTCTCCGAGTCCAGACACAGACGGCTGTACAGAGACTCCACCTGACAGGAACACAGGTCAACTCACAGGGTCAATATCTGCTCCAAGGACAAGAAAACAGGCAGCCAGCTACAACCTGGGTCATTCAGCGGCTGATGACATCATCAGACTGAGCCCAGATATAATGTGTCCATCACTGAGCTTTAGATGGTTTAGTTTCTTACCTTTGGAGAGACCCAGGCTAGCTTTGTCCTAATTCCAGTCTTTATGCTAAGCTAAGCTAAGAAGCAGCTGGCTATAGCTTCAAATTTACAGACACAGACATGAGATTCATGTCAACAGAGATGAAAAGGATCTTCAAAATGCTCCTTTAACTCCAGAGGAGGTTTGAGGAATGTCTAAATTAGGAACAAAGATACGATCCGTCAGCAGGAACACGAGCAGACGCTTACTTTGGACAGCTGGTGTCGCGCCTGAGCATCGTTTCCTTCGATGTAGGAGAGGAGACTCTGGAGGAGGTACAGTCGGAGAAACAGCACCTCCTCTTTGCCCGTGTTACCCTGACAACACACACATTAAACAAAAACACTCATGAGATGATGACGAAACAAACAAACAAACAAATTCTGACTCTTGTTCTCCTTTCTAAACAGTTTATTGACGAGTCAAAATCGACGTCTGTCACGGATTTGGTCTGGGCCTGCCAGAGCTCAAAGAACAGCGCCCATCAATACGTCCCAGAATGCATCTTGATTTTACTGTTACCCTGTGTGTGTGTTATGTCTCACTTTGATCATGAGCAGCCTCTGTTGCTGTTGGCCGTAACACTGCAGGAAACAGTCCTCGGCTCTCTGCAGTCGACTCCTGCCATCGTCCAGGCAGGGCAGGGCCTCCAGGGCCCGGTAGCACCAGACGATGTCCAGCTGCAGGACGGCGTAGTTGTCCACCGAGCCGAGCAGAGCCGAGCCGCATTTACTGCACGCAGCAAAATGTTGGTTAATGTAGAATTCATCCACTCAGTCTGGAACATTAATTTGAAAGGTCTGCTTCCTGTGAACAGACGACGCTGTAATATGTTTGATTAGACTCTTCTGAGGTGATGTGCAGCTCGTAGGAGAAGCATTCTTATAAAAATCATTGGTGCTGTGACATAAATGAGGCACACTGCGCTTTTAAGAAATGACATTGTGATAAATTAGTTTCTTATTGGCCTGCAGAGGGATGTCATAGTGTGATGTCATAGTGTGATGTCATAGTGTGATGTCATAGTGTGATGTCAGTACCTGAACTGTTGGTCGGCCTGCAGCAGGTGACACAGAGCGTTGTCAAACTGCTTCTTCTTCATCAGAGAGCGACCTTTCTCATGGAAACCCATGGCCAGGATGAGAGCCTGACCACACACAGACACACACACAGACACACACACACACACTTTACACCACTATACGACATGCATAAGAACTCAGTAAGTCAGTTAATGAATGATATGTTTGAAATAAAGAAAACTGCACAATCAGATGTTAAATGATCTCCAGGAAAAAACTCCTCAGACATGCTGCAGTGAGAGTTGTGTTGCATTCAGGTGTTGTTGGTAAATGTGAGCTATGTGATCAGAATATCGTCTAGTTTACATCCAAATTTACCCCAATTTTTGACGAAAATTCCTGAATATTTTCATGGAGAACGAGGACACAACGAGATGCTGCTTTCTATACAGCAGGTCTTTTACACACTCTTTTATGTATGAATTGTATTAAAACAGGAGGATGTAAATTGATCCTCATGGCTGCAGGAGGTGATGTGATGCTCTCTACCTTCTTCTCCTTGTGGGGGATCTTCAGAGGGTTTCCTCTCTGGTCGGCGATCTCCAGGAAAGGAGTGGTGTCTGGGTCTTCACTGCCATCTGACAAACACAGCGTCACAGAGAGACGATGTTCATCCAGCTGATTTTACTCGTTGACTAACTCCTTCTGCATTTTCACTTCAAATCTAGATGTCATTTCAGAGACGGACTGGATCCATCAGTGTTTTCTTAAGCTGCAGTAGTTTGAGCTCTCGGGGCCACCGTAGCGCTCCCTCTCACATACTGTAGCACATTTCCTACTAACCTCTCTCTGACAGGATCTGGAAGCCTTTCTGGGTTCTCTGGATGCTCTCACTCTGGTGCTTCTTCTTCTCCTCCTCCTCGCTCAACTGCTGTTTCCACTCGCCGTCACTCACTTTCAGCACCATCATCTTACTGTGGTTCTTCACACCCTGTTCATCCAGACGCTGGTCTGACAACAACCAAACACACACACACACAGTCATGAGGCAGCACCTTTTACACAGCCTGTTCAGTGCAGGACTGTTGCTCCTTTATTGCGCCTCAGCGTTCAGTATAAAAGTGGAGAAGACAGAGTGAGGAGTCGTCTGCAGTAACAGCAGCAAATCAACAGAGACACAAGCAGGCCAGGCCGTAGGGAAGGATGGGGGGGGGGTGACATTTGAACACATCATGTGTGCAAGAAAAGCAGCTACAGCTTGTTTTACCTGCAGGCCCCCTGAACTCACCGACACACAGAGTTTTCCCGTTGAGGATCAGTTTGATGTGTTTGAGGCCGTACTGGTTACCAATCCTGCAGCACAGGAACACAAACAGCATCATCAATGAGCTGCTGACATCCCGTGTGTGTGTGTGTGTGTGTGTGTGTGTGTGTGTGTGTGTGTGTGTGTGTACCTGTCCACCACCTCCTGAACAGACACGTCCAGCCTCGTCTCCAGGTGGTTCTTTGTCTTTGGATCCTGAAAACACCAGCCGTTGTTAATCTTTCCAATCCCAGGTCTCAGTTAGAACACGTGTCACGTTCTCCAGATCTGCTGCTCTTTGAGCTTTGTTCACAGACTAGAACTAGAGTGACCCTCAGTAGAACACATACCCTCCAACCTGTCCTACACACGTCTAACGCTTCCTGCACAGCAGCTACATAAAGACCAGCTCCTACAAAAACATATTTAGATCCAGAAGGTGTGAATTATTACCTGGATCAAACTTTACACACTCATAAATATATGTGACTTTTTACATCATGATTTATGGTTTATTTCTTGAGAAATTGGAGAAATAAGTCATGAAAAATGTAATGTTTTTTTTTTTGCCTGACCCATGCTCCATCCCTCGACTAAGTTTTGCAGAATCATTTCACTTGTGATCCTGCTAATCAGACAAAGATACAGATAATGTTTTACAATTTCATCTGAAAGCTTCAGTAAAATAAATAAAATAAAAAATAAAATGATTTATTAAAACTTATTTTAATGAATAAATCCCTAATAAAATAGCAGCGTCATGCTGTTGTGCATGTTGGTCTCGTCACCTTCTTGCTGTCCCGGGGCAGCAGCAGCTCCAGCGTGGCCACATTTGACTCCCTGAACGTCTTGTTTCCTTTCCCTCTCTTCACCGCCTGCCCTCGGATCGACTCCAGAGCTCCGCCCACCTCTGACGCCGACAGACACAGCAGAGGGGCATAGCGCTCCGCCAGCTCCTGACAAAACAATTACATACATCCAGATGATAGACGTTACTTTTGAATTTTGATTTTGTATTTTTCTATGTATTTTCTGATCAACATGGTTTGGAACTTATGTCCCGATTGCTTGAGTTTTAATTACAATGGCGTCTCAGAGGCACTGCTTTCTTGTTAGTGTATTTTTCTTTTTTAAATGTGAGCTGACCTGCATGTGCTGCTGTCCCGGCTGGTTGTTGTCGTCTGTGTACGGAGGGTTCCACAGCTGGATCTTCTCCTGCTTCAACTGGTTCTTCAGCTTGGCTTCCGTGTTCAGCTCTGCCATCGTCTGAAGACAAGACAAAAAAACACCAAAAAAAACACCACAAAAGGAGACAAAAGGCAGAACGGCAGGTGAGAAAGTTGTTGGACAGCGGCAGGAACTCCCCACTGGGTAGAATTTAGTTTATTACTGGAGGAAACTGGTTTGACGGGACAAACTCCAGCTGACTCTGTTATACTGCTGAGGCTTTATCTGGAGCTGTAGGACAGGACCTACCCAAGGGCTCACATGATGAATCTAAGGAGTGCATAGAAGCTGAATGGGATAATCAAGCGGAAAAAATAAGCTTCTGCAAAATAAAATCTATTTTAGACAAGTTTTCTTGTAAATTATTGGGTAGTTTCACCTCTTCAGGCCCCTAAAGCTAAATAATTGCTGGGTAGGTAGCACTGTTGCCTCACAGCAAGAAGGTCCTGGGTTCGAATCCACCTGAGGATCTGTGACTTTTCTGTTTGTTCGTCTCCATGTTCTCCCCATATCTGTGTGGGTTCCCTCCAGGTTCTCCGGCTTCCTCCCACCACCAAAAACATGTTATGTAGATGAACTGGTGACTCTAAATGAATGTGAGTGAGAATGGTTGTTTGTTTTTCTATGTGGGCCTGTCATGAACTGGCGACTCGTCCACAGTGTACCCTGCCAGGCTCCAGGCCCCCCAGTGACCCTACACAAAATAAGTAGTTGAGAAAAATAAATGAATGAATGAATAGTAGCACTGAAATACAACATCCTATAGCTTTGTCGTTTGTTGTCTTTCAGAGGGTTTATGACCGTCCACTGTTTATCTGCTATGTACAATAGTACAATATCATCTGTGCTTTATTTCAGCTTCAGAATGTCTACTTTAGTCGCTTTTTTATATATATCTGTGTTTTTTGGTAATGTGTTTATCAAATATTTGTTGGTTTGTGCTGCTCCTTTATAACTGCCTCTTCAAATATGACATAAAAAAGATGCGAGCTAGCCAGGAGTCGAACCTAGAATCTTCTGATCCGTAGTCAGACGCGTTATCCATTGCGCCACTAGCCCTGCACGTACTAACGCTTTTTCATTTTCATACAAAAAAAGTGAATCTATGAAATCAAAAGATTCACTGATATCCTCTAGACTCCGTTTCTAAAACTGGTTCCTTCAAAAAGCTTTGATTAAAATCCTTCAACACAAATGTGTGGTATTTGTATCCATGTAGCTGACTAGCTAGTGGTTAGCTAGTTTGTCTACTTTAGCCTCACAATAAATAAGTCTGTTAAACAGGGGGGAAAACTACAATGGCTGATGTACATGATAGCGTTGAATGGTGTTAGATGACATTCATGATGTAATTAATGACACGAACGAGACCAAACTGATTTTTATCGTCAGTGACGTATTAAGTCCGTTTTCAGACTAGCTAACCTTTATTGTCATTGGCTACGGCTAAGTTAGCTGACATGTTTTCACAACTTGGAAAGGCGTATTGTTCGTCTTCATATATTTTAAATCTATCAAGATAAAGCTGGTAAATCTTTCTGACAGTTACCTTGATGTTAGACGACACGGTGACAACCAGCTCCACAGTCGGATATATCTGCTAAATCCCCGTCCACGTCTTCCTCAACACGATGTTTTTTTTATGCGCTACTTGTCTTGTCATGTGATGTGTTGAGGAAACAAGACGGTTCACTCTAAGCACGCTTCAGGACCCGGTTTACGTAACCTACGTCATCCGAAATCTAGTAAAAAGGCTCGTCGAGGCCACAGTCTAGAGGTTGCTCTTCGCAAATATAGACAATCTTCGTTCTACTACGGCCCCTCAGAGGTTCAAACATGATCGAGTAAAGTTAAGTCAAAACAAAATCAAACAACCTTATCCGTAAAATCAAATACAATAAAATAAATTAATCTTAATGCTAAAATATTAAATATACAAGCAAAATTAAAATATTGTAAAAATGACAATTAGATTAATAATTACTTTAAAAGGTCTATTTTATCCATGTGTGATCAGTGATCAATACTCGACTATGATATTATTTTTTAAAATCCTGTTTCTTTTCACAAAAAAAACGACATATTTGTGGGTCACTTTTTTGCATTATAGTCAAATATTTGTTGGATTATATCACAATTTACATGATTATATAATGTTTTGTCTCTTTTTAGTCATTATTATAATTTCATATCATTCATGTAATATCTGACAGTTTTGTTGCAAATTAAACGGGAGAAATCAAGAAATCAATAACACAGTAAATTCTGTGATCATTTGTGCAACATTTATATTGTGCACACTTGATCATTTTAATGTATTAACAGAACTACATCACTAACATACTGTATTATATATATATATATATCAAAGTATATAAGCTATTTTACTCATGTAGTTTGCTTAAGTTAATCTGTGTAATTGAAATATCTTTATTATCCATGTATTTCATATAATTTGGAACGATGTTTATTCCTGTAATACTGGACTGTATGTAGCTGCTTATGTATTTACTGCAAATGACAGAAAATGTAAAAGCAAAATATCAGACATAAAAATATGTAATTGTTACATTTAGTATTACAACTGAAACCTTTAATACCATTGATCACCCCTGGTTGTTTAAAGCTGTTTGATGAAGTTCATAAAATGTCTCTTATGATGAATTGTTTTTCTGCTCCAGTTTTTTAACACTATTTTGAGCTTTTTATTCAACATTTCATTTAGGTTTGGTGATGAACAAGAACATAGACCCCATATTAAACATCCACGTATAAACTCATCAAAAACACAGAGATGTAACGACATGTCAGTTTTAAGCCTTTAGAAAGTCCAAATATCAAATAACAAAACAAAAAAAATGATAGCACACACCTACGTTTTATGCCCTATATTTACACCCTGGGGCTGCAGAACATTAAGTAAAGAAATAAAATACATGACAAAGAAAAGCATTATCAAGTTAAAAAATCTTTTAATATAAATGAATTGAAACCAACTGCTGCTGGAAGAAAAAGGTAAAATCTACAGGATATTTTCTAACCTGAGATACTAAATGTCAAAATGACATTAAAAAAATCAAATATCTACTTTACTGTGAGGAGCAGGAGCCTCGGAAAAGTCTGTGTTTCCTACTTGAATTTACTTCTATAAAACAAAAAGTAAAGATGATGATGATTAAAGGGAACGTTTAATCATAAAGACGTGGACTTTAAATCATTCATATATTATAGGCTAACATTAATATGACTGTTTATCTAATTGAACAATGGGACTCCATGAAAGAGCCAAGTATAATGAGAAAAGGTCAATTCTGAAGAAGTTGTAATTGTAAATGGAAAAAAAGGAAAGATTTTTCATGGAAGAACATCTGGTTGAAAATGCTTCCAGCATTCACATCCAATGAGAATCCTTCCAATATCTACGTCCAATGAGAATGCTTCCAGCATTCACACCCTGAAAATTGTTCCTCTACAGGCTAGACGTCATTCCTGTGTTCTCAGAAAGACGAGTACATCCCCAGCCTCTTGGCGGCTTCTGAGATCCTTGGGGTCTTCCTGTGGGGGAATGGCTGATAGTTCTGGGTCTGGTAAACCCCTGTGGATGAGGAACCCAACCCCCCTACACTCAGCTGCCTGGTTAACCTGAGGGTCGGGGTCATGAACTTCCTGGAGCCCCTCCACGCCGGGTTGCTGCTGTTCTGTAGGGCGGTGTTGCTGGTTTGTCTGCCCAACTGACTGGTGTCGGCTTCATGTATGTTGGTGGTGGAGCTGCTGTGGGAGCAGGTGATGGATGCGACAGGAGTGGAGCTTTCATCAGAGCTCGTGAGAGAGCCAGCAGGATGATCCTGTTTGGATCCATCATTGGGGTTTTGTTCCGAGACAGATGCCCGGACTGGACACGTCTTCTCTAGAGGTCCTCCAGATCTCTCAGAGGATTCAGAACCTGGTTCTCCTCTGGAGGTCTCTGTGTTGTCTGCTTCTTTGGTGCAGTGAAAGGGAGATGTGGCTCTGGAGCTGCTGAGAGACTCTGATGTCGACTCTACATCCAGCCGTGAGCTGACAGCATCAGTGGAAGACGACCAACGTCTGGAGAATTAAGACATTATGGAGGAAACAGTCAGGCAAGACTTCCTGTTTCTTCTTCCTCTCAGCTGTTGCTTAACTATACAGAAACAAACCTGTCATGCATGAATTAATTCACAAAGAACTGATCCAAATAGTATTTTTTGTTAGATTTTGTTTTGTAATTTGTTCTTCATTTATAGAGGGAACCCCCCCAACATTGGAATTAAGGACAGCTGTGCCATAAAGGCAAAAGTATTTTAAAAAGTATCTAAAAGGGAGATGAAGATAAAGCCTGAGGAGAAAAAACAAAATCACAAATATATTAGCAACGGTTATATCTGAGTTATACTGCAAGACTGTACTTCTTCAGGAGAAGTTGTTAGTGAAGCCCCCCCGACGCTCCATTGTGACTGACCGGGAGGAACTGTTGGTGTTTGTCGTTTCCGGGGAGGAAGGTGTCAGCTGCACGATCATGCCAGGACAGAAGCGCTTGTGGAGGCCGAGGTGGACATGCCAGGGGTCGTAGCTCGTCGGGTCGAGGTCAAAGGTTGCTACTGGTGGCGGGCCTCTGTTTGGTTCCCATGGCGACGTCAAACCCTGAGTGACAGGGACGACACTGATGGCCTCCGACAATTGCTCTGATACTGTAGACAGAGGATTCAAAAAAAGAAAGAAGAAAAAACAGATTTATCCATAATGAAGAAACATGTAGTGAAGTAGAAGCAGAGAGTACAATTAGATGGAAATGTACCTCAAACCTGAGTATATCTATTTAGTTAGTTTGCATCACTGGGTTGAGAGACCAAACAGGTTTTTAAGAGGAGTTGTTGTTTATTTGCAGCTTTAAGCGACAGCCCCAGACTGACCTGAGAACTGCTGACACACCTGAGGAAGTTCATCCTAAAACTGGTATTTCCAAACCAAATGCACATGATAAGCTGTAAATTTTCTATATAAGAACACAAATTACTGTGTCGAGTTCAGTAATAGAATACATAAAACTTGTTTCATAACTGTGTAAACACCACAGCCAAGGTAAAAAAACACAAACTATGACAGGAAGTTCTGCTGTTTGACCTTCAACATAAAAGCCCAGGTTTAGTGCAACATATTAGTCAGTCCAAATATCATTGATTAAACAAATTTTTTTAAATAACTGTTATTACACTATTAGTCAATTAATTTCTTAACAACCCGGATGTTGTTGTTTTACTGTATTTAATAATAAGAGTAACATGAACACGCGCAAGCTGTAAAATTGCGTTTATTTAACCCCAAAAAGTATTTCGGCATTAACAACGTAGATACTTTAACTACATGCTACCGATGGTACTTCTACTTACTACTTAGTTCTACTTGAGTAGAAAATTTCACGACTTCTTCGTGTACAGTATACAAAAAAAAAATTGCAGTGGCAAAGCCTGTTTCAGGCGAGAAAAATGCTATTATTTTGAAATACCAAACAGGAAGTTTTGATCGTATATCCGCTAGCTTGTTCCTGAAAGGAGAAATAAACGCATTTTCACGGATCGAAACACAATATTTTCTCCTTAAAACTAAACGTTTTTCTCCACAGACTCGAACATTTTGAGATTTTATCGCTAAAACAAATCAGTTTGTTATTTTTAACAAACTTTTTCTCAGCGCGTGTCCGATTCGTCAACAGGTAAACCAACAATTTCAGCTCACCTGTCCTGAACAGAAGCACCTGAGTGTGTCTTCTCTGTTTCTCCTTGGTGCACCTGTACTGTTCTCTGAGCAGAGAGATGTCCATGTTCCTCCTGCTCTCCTCCTCTCCTCCTCCTTCTGCTTCCTCCTCCTCCTCCCTGTCTCTCACGAGCCGCTCCTTCTTCCTGATCCCTGTAGGAGACGGACACGCGGTGACCTTTGATCTCCAGACATGAACACAACAGTATTTACATCCTGAGGTACATGACTGAGGTACATGACTGAGGTACATGACTGAGGTACATGGCTTAATACGGAAGCCCATTAATGCTAAAAAAAATACATATTTCATTATTAGAAACATTCTCGAAATAAGAACAGAGCATCTCAGAATAATGAGAAACTTTCTCACGAAATGTTAATTATTGTATATGAGATACTACCTTATCTTGCTGATACGATTTCTCAATAGTTTAAGAAGCTTTCTCATGATTTTGAGATAATAACTTATTATTGTGAGATAGTAACTCATTTTGAGTTAGCATGTCATTATTTTGAGACAGTATCTAAGTCATTATTTGAGATCATAAATCATTATTTTGAGTCACTCAGTCATAATTTTGAGAAAGTTTCCATAATGTTATCTGCTCAGACCAACAACAGAACAGCTGCTTAAACCTGTTGAAAAACCAACAACAATGAACAAATATGATTTTAAGCTTCTCACAACAAATTATGTAGCAGCACAAAAAACTTCCAATCTTTAGAAAACATTTTAAGCACGTTTGTAATTTATTTTTTTTATTATCCTTTACATTATGTTTTATATGCTTGTGTGTGATGCGTGTTTAAAGTGTGTGATGTGTATCATCTTTACCCTCCAGTAGCTCTCCGCTGGGACTGACATAGCAGCAGCAGGAGCAGGACATCCTGTTGGCATCAGCAGCAACACACCTGCTGCAGGTGTTCTATTCCTGGTCAGTAAATTCAGAGTCCACATCCTGCAGCATTATGACTTAAAGTGCGTTTAAATACCTCTGGAAGTTCTGACAAACCAAAAGCTGCCCCTTAACTCCACCAAAATGGAACCAGGTTCGATGAAACCTGCAAAAAAAAATGAGGTTAAATGATGAGTCCTGACTGGGTGAAACAGAAATGTATGGGAATAAAGTAGCAGACGTGTTTCTGCTGTGTTACCTCGTCAAGCAGGAAACTGGACCAATGAAAACAACACACACACACACACACAAACACACACACACACACACACACCACACACACGTGCACTATCCTCTGACTTTGATTGGTGTGTAAACTGTGAAGGACAATGTGTTGCATTCACCTTTCCAGTCACACAATCACATCAGTTTGTTTGACATGAGTGAAGAACAAATGCTGCAAACACTTGATCAAACAAGCGCCCATTGTTATTCTGAGTCAAGCAGAATTATATAACGATGATTAAACTGAGAGGCAGCAGCAGGATGTCTGACACAGACAGGTGATTGTCACTGACCTGCACGCTGCACCAGGACCAGTTCATACCAATACATACCAGTACATGGCAATTTAAACCAGTTCATATAGGAGTACATACCAGTTTGTACCAGTATATAACCAGGTCATACCAATACAAACCAGTTCATACCAGTACATACTGTAGCAGTTCATACCAGTACATACCAGTTTAGATTTATACGGGGTCATACCATTTTAAACCAGTTTATACCAGTGTATACCTTTTCATACCACTATATTCTAACACATACCAGTTTACATCAGTTTATACTGGGTCATATTAGTATTGAACTGGTTTGACGAACATGTTTGAATCAGGATGAATTTGATCAGATTGTCACCTGCTAATTTACCTCAGTTTTAGTTACTTTTTTAACGTTTGCTCAGGTACAAATTTAAGTTACAAGTACTTTTCATTTAAAATGACATCATACATAGTAGTAGATCAGTCATAGGGGGCATTTAACTACTTATTACCTTTGAAGTACCATTTTCACTGCAATAGTTATACTGCATTAAAGGATCTGAATACTTTCTGTATTTTCTGTGTGAAAATCATTTACTCTAATTTATTCATCAATATTAACGAGAGAGAGTTACTGTCTCTTTAAATATTTAACCTTCCTCCTCCTCCTCCTCCTCCTCAGTGTGTTGGTGATGATGATGATGATGGCCGCCGCTCAGGACTCTCCTCTCTATCTGGGCTTCGATTTCAGCACGCAGCAGGTAAAACTCCTTATTTTAATCCGCGCTTGTGTCGCACGAGCGTTTGTTTGGGTGACGTGCGTTACGCACGTGTCTCTGCGTGTGCCGTCATCGCGCAGATGCGGAAGAGGACGATGGAGGAATGAAAAGTTTGAGTCCGGTCGTTTGATGGACTTTGGATTCAGTCTGAATTCTTTAAAACTTTACTCCTCTTTACAGTAAATGTAAAAATACTGCATTTTAGTATTAGTTTCGTTCTAGTAATGGTAGTGACACCACAAAGTAAAAATACTAGTAAGAGTAGTGTAAGTAGGTATACTGTGGGCTAGTTTTGAGGTACTTATACCAGGGTATTTGCATGTTCTGATACTTTTACTCCTCTCCATTTCAAGTTAATTTATGAACTGAGGATTTAAACATACAGTTTAAAATAAAATTATTCAACCATCGTATATTTGCTTTATTGATAAAATCTATTTACCAGCTGTTTGCAATAAACAAATCAATAACAGTTTAAATAGATCAATAATCAGATATTAAAGTGTTTTCTGACTCCTCAGTCTCTAAATGATCCTTAATGACCAGCGTCTCTAGTTCTCTGTAGACCCTTTAGCTGCTCTGACCTGCTGCAAACCTGATGCAGATCCAGACTCCAGCTTCTGGCAGCGTTCCTGAGGAATCTTAGCCCATTCCTCCTGGACAAAGGCCTCCAGTTCTGGAATATTCCTGGTTTACCTGCTGCAGCCACCTTCTTCAGATCCCACCAGAGGTTTTCTATGGATTCCAGTCAGGCGACTGTGACGGCCTCTAGAATGATCCAGGACTTCTTCTGAAACCAGGCCTTGGTGGACTCTGAGGTCTGCTTGGGATCATTGTCCTTTTGGAACGTCCAATGATGGCCGAGCTTCATCTTCCTCACAGATGGAGACGTTTTCTTCTAGGATTTCCTGATCCTTGATGGAATCCATCTGACCCTCTACAGGCTGCAGGTTTCCAGTGGTCCAGGAAGCAAAGCAGCCCCAGAGCCTCACTGATCCACCGCCATGCTTCACTGTAGGTAGGCTGTTCTTTTCAGCATCAGCTTCATTCTTCCTCCTTTAGACATACCGCTGATCCAGAGGCCCCAAAAGGTCCAGTTTGGTTTCATGGCTCCACAGAACAGCATCCAGAACTTTTGGGTCTGATGCAGAAGTCTCTGATGAGGATGAGATTCAGGTTGGATCATGTAGAGACTGCAGTCATCAGTAAAAAGAGACTTTTGGGTCAGATTTGGTAAAAACACTTTAATATCTTATTGACCTATTTAAACTGTCTATTTTGCAAACAGCGGATAAATAGTTTTGCATATAAAGCTAATATAATGTGGGGGTTGAATAATTTGGCTTCCAACTATTCCTTTACCGTTGATACTAATCTCTGTGTACTTTTACTGCTGACACGTGAAGCTGAAGGTGGTGGTGATTGATGGAAACCTGAACGTGGTTCACCAGAACAATGTGCAGTTTGACTCGGAGCTGCCTGAGTTCAGGTAACACATCACTACTGTGTCGTAGTCGTGCTCGTAGTTGTTGTATCAAAGCATGTAATATATATCAGAAGCTCCATATGTGTCCGTTTTAATAAATTACCCATAGATTCAACTTGTGATTGTTCTGTCGGTCAGATCTTTTATTTTGAAAGTGAGTAGTTCCTGTTTGTGCTCTCCTGTCCAGGACTCAGGGAGGAGTTCATATTCATGCAGACAGACTAAAGGTCACCTCTCCGGTACTGATGTGGGTGAAGGTAGGACACAAACACTCAGTCAGGATGATTCAGGTGTTTCACGCTTCAGTTAAAGTTTTAACTGACTGGTTTGTTGTCCGTTGACCTCTGACAAATCACAGTCTTCTGTGTTTGTGTCCTCTTACTGCACCCTGATTGGTTGTTATATCTCTGTGTCTATCATCAGGCTCTGGACCTGCTATTGGACAAGATGAAGCAGGCGGGGTTTGATTTCTCCCACGTCATGGCGTTGTCAGGCAGTGGACAGGTGAGACCAGAACCTCTCCCATTCAGACTAAAGCTGTTGGACGGGACACACGGGACGGGAAAATCATTTAGCAGCTGCTTTGTGTCTTGTAGAAACACAAAAGAGACAAACACACACCAAAGTGCACAAGTGTGTCTGCATACTTTTGGCCACATAGCATTCATACTTTATATTTTTACTGCTATTTAAAGGAAGCAAATGAAACTACTACACATAGGAGGCTTCACAACACAGAACACTCTGGTTACACACTAGTGATGCACGGATCGGCTCTGACATCACCACAGGAGGACATCTGTTCTACTCCAAACTGTTTCACTGCGTGAACCTGGACCGTTTCACTGCGTGAACCTGGACCGTTTCACTGCGTGAATCTGGACCGTTTCACTGCGTGAACCTGGACTGTTTCACTTAGGATGTGTAGAAGAAGACAGAACATTAATTAACATTAATAGTTGATGGGACAGAAGACTGAGAGCCAGTCCTCCAGCTGAGGACCACATACCTGTCCCTCAGTGACGACCAGGGAAGCAGTAACTTTTTTGTGTCTTGTGCCTTATTTTGTGC
>CM075206.1:1364458-1389458 GCA_037577475.1 Chaunax sp. Z400
GTCTATTAGTCATTATTTATCATTATTTAAAGAAACAGTTCACCAAACAACAGTGTATCGATGGAAAGTTTCTTCATCCTCAAACGTTTGTGGAGCTTCACAGTAAAACAGGGCTGCATTGTTCTCCTAAACACCTGAAGAAGAAGGAGACAAACATAAATACAAACATTAAATGACTCCTACGATGTAATCCAAGTCTCCTTTTCACCTCCACCAAGGAGGCGTCCGTTTGTCTACACAAAAACTACCCGATGGATTTCCATGAAACTTTTGTAGGAGGGTTGGACATGTGATGAACAGCAGCAGGAAGGGCAATAATCTCAACAGAATCTCAGTGTAGTCTTGTAATTAGTGACCCCAGTCTAATCCTATAGTGTGTGATGACTCATGACTTTAGATGTGAGTGGGTGTTTTTCAGGTCTTCTAGTGTCAGGTGGGCATATGATGAAATCTTCTCTGTAGCCTCTAAGCTAAAGCTTTAGCAAACATGTGTTCAGACTTTCTCAGGCTAACGTTAAGAAGATTTCACTTGAAGAAGAGCATAAATAACATCTTTTTAAATCAGTTTGGGATGTTCTGCAGACTTGGATCAGCTGTATCAGCTGTATGCAGTCACTTTGTGTTTGTTTCTTTAAAACTAGTCCCCACCACAACAAACGCTGTGAAGCTCCACAAATGTTTCGTCTTTCCATCGATGTGAGCATGAATGAATAATGACTGAAGTTTCATTTTCACCTTTAAAGTGCTTTTAAATGTATCCACAGAATTATAGTAAAAATCCTAAAACTCAAAGCGATGTGATGTCATGGTGTTTTGACCAATCAAATGAGAGGACCCGCCCAGCAGCTGCTCTGGAGCTTTCAATGACACCTCATGGTCTTCCTCAGCAGATGTTACCAGCTGCTGTTACTCTCAGTAACGAGTCCTTCAGGTGCTCAGGAAGAGACGGACTTCAGTGCATCTGTTGATGAAGACGTGATGTGTGATGATGGAGAGCTCCAGAACAGCCTCTGATTGGACCCTGTGGTGACACACTTTGCTGACTGATCCTCTGACTGCAGGATCTGGGATGAATCTGTTGGACATCCGGACCAGAAACTGGTCTGAGATCTGCCTGGAAGCCACCGCCCCTCATCTGGACCGAATGCTGGGAGCTCCACTAGCCTCCACATCTGTACTGGTCAGACTGGTTCAAGACTGTTCAGCTGATTTAGTTTGAAAACTTTTCCTGAGACAAACAGGAAGTGGAAGTGCTCCTTCGTGTCGTTGCAGGGTCCCATCTCCTCCTACTTTGTGCGGCGATATGGTTTCTCAGAGAGCTGCAGAGTGGTGGCGTTCACTGGAGACAACCCAGGTAAAATGTAGGAACACGATGATGTCATCAGGCCCACAGGTAGGGTTTTACAGAACAGTCTGGATGAATATTTGTCTTCAGCTGAACGTTAAATGTCGCCTGTTGTTTCCTGGTTCCTGCTCCGTCCTTCTACCAAGTTTCATGGCAATCTGTTCATAATCAAACCAACCAATGGACACGGGGGAAACTGAACCTGTTAAAAGACCAGATGTTTGTGTAGATGTTTGTGTAGATGTTTGTGCAGCTGTTTGTGTAGATGTTTGTGCAGCTGTTTGTGTAGATGTTTGTGCAGCTGTTTGTGTAGATGTTTGTGTAGATGTTTGTGCAGCTGTTTGTGTAGATGTTTGTGTAGATGTTTGTGCAGCTGTTTGTGTAGATGTTTGTGCAGCTGTTTGTGCAGCTGTTTGTGTAGATGTTTGTGTAGATGTTTGTGTAGATGTTTGTGTAGACGTTTGTGTAGATGTTTGTGCAGATGTTTGTGTAGATGTTTGTGTAAATGTTTGTGTAAATGTTTGTGCAGATGTTTGTGTAGATGTTTGTGTAAATGTTTGTGTAAATGTTTGTGCAGATGTTTGTGTAGATGTTTGTGTAGATGTTTGTGTAGATGTTTGTGTAGATGTTTGTGTAAATGTTTGTGCAGATGTTTGTGTAGATGTTTGTGTAAATGTTTGTGCAGATGTTTGTGCAGATGTTTGTGCAGATGTTTGTGCAGCTGTTTGTGCAGCTGTTTGTGTAGATGTTTGTGTAGATGTTTGTGTAAATGTTTGTGCAGCTGTTTGTGCAGCTGTTTGTGTAAATGTTTGTGCAGCTGTTTGTGTAGATGTTTGTGTAGACGTTTGTGTAGACGTTTGTGTAGAAGTTTGTGTAGATGTTTGTGTAGAAGTTTGTGTAGACGTTTGTGCAGCTGTTTGTGCAGCTGTTTGTGTAGATGTTTGTGTAAATGTTTGTGCAGATGTTTGTGTAGATGTTTGTGTAAATGTTTGTGCAGATGTTTGTGCAGATGTTTGTGCAGATGTTTGTGCAGCTGTTTGTGTAGATGTTTGTGTAGATGTTTGTGTAGATGTTTGTGTAGATGTTTGTGCATCCTCAGCTGTAGAAACTGAACTGAGAGTTGATGAAGCCTCTGGGATGAAAGTTGTTTTCTGTTTATGAAGGAGTTGTGTTCATCCCTCCTGAACAGATGCTGTTTGGTGCGGTTCTGTTGTGCGAACACTAGATGCTGCTGTTGTGTTTCAAGATCATGTTTCCTGCTGTTTGACTGAAATACAAATATTTGCATTTCAAGCTTTATTTCATTTATATTCCATAATCAGTTTCTTCCTGTAAATATTCATAGTCTGATAATTATTTGATTATTATCATCATCACTGACATAAAATAAAAAATTTTTACTTCCTTCTCAGCAGGTTTCCTTCTCCCCACCCGAACTCCTGCCTCATATATGTGGCTTCATTATGTTGTAAAAACTCTTTTTCTGCGGTTGTCTGACTTTAATGTCTCACATGGAGGTGGCAGAGAGTCCCAGGAGGTCTAAATATCCGCCTGAGGAGATCCTGTCATCTCCTGGAAACACAAAACTGAGACACTGAGAAAAAGTCTCCATCCTGAACAAAGCCTATTAATATATTTCTCCTCCATAGATACAAAAATAGACACTTTTATATACTCAGTATTTGTAATGTTGAGCAGCCTGAAATGAGTCGTCTCTCTGTCCTCAGCGTCTCTGGCAGGAATGAGGCTCCAGGAGGGAGACATCGCTGTAAGTTCACACGACACCAGTTATAGGCTAACGTAGTCTTTTATATCATCCCATCATAATGTGTGTGTCTGTGTGTGTGTGTGTGCATGCAGGTGAGTCTGGGTACCAGTGACACCGTGTTTCTGTGGATCCAGGAGCCTCGTCCGGCGCTGGAGGGTCACGTCTTCTGTAACCCCGTCGACTGGCAGGCCTACATGGCTCTGCTGTGGTACGAACACTCACACTGGTTCCGACTGACTGCACCGTGTTTCTGACCTGTGTCATGTGACAGGATGGTGATATTAAAGGTCATTTGATGTTTGGATTGATTCCACTCTCGTGTGCAGAGACGTGTCAGCACCATAATTCTGCAGTCGCATGACGTCTTGGATATATTTGTACTGAGCAACAGTAAAAATGCATAATTTTGTAGGATTTCATGCTGTCCTGTTTATATTCACACTTAAACCACACAGAAAAATGTGTTTTGTACAAATTAGTGGTTGTTGCTTTCATGTTTTCATGTTTACAAGTCAGAAAGTGTGGATAGTGAGACAGAGAACAACAATAGTCACTACCGTGTGTCTACCTCCAGCATTTATCACTACTTTACACCTCCTGAATGGATAAGATGTTATTCTGGACTTGTAGGATGACGTCATTCTTCCTGCAGAGCTGTGACCAGTTGTTCATGTGTTGCTGGAGCAGGATCTCTCTCTCTCACCTGGTGATCCTGAACATCCCACAGATGCTCTATTGGGTTGAGATCTGGTGAATATACTGGTCAAGGAAGGACAGCGACATTGTTCTGGTCCAGGTCTACTCCTGACAGACATGAGCCACATGTTGTCTGGCATTGTCCTGCATGAAGGTGATGCCTGGCTGCTGTATCCTGGGAATGACATGCGGACCTAGGACCGTATCTCGGTAACGGATGGCTGTCAGTGTACCGTGGATGTGGACAAGTTCTGACTGCCATCCATTAGCAGTGCCCCCCACATCATAACACCACCACCAAACGATCCACTTCCTGGATTTATGCTGCAGGATAGCGTTCCCCACGGCGACGATACAAACGCCTACGACCATCAGCTGTGTACAAGTTAAATCTGGACTTGTCACTAAATGTGATCTGCCTCCACTGTGCAATGAGCCATAACATCTGCAACATCTGTGCTACACAGCATCCCAACTGCCTGGTCACGTATGTTTTGTGGAAGCAGTGACATCATCAGTTGTTTCAGTGGGATGTTAAGTACTTTAAAAAAGTCATTTCTATGTATCACATGTTTGTTTGTTTCAGTAGATTGTTGGGTTCTTCAAAATGTGTGTTTTTAAAGTTGCTCAGTATATATAAATATCCTGGGATGGTGCTTCTCTTCTGAGGACATTGTCAGTGCTGTTTTCTTAGTGTTGAACTCGCTGTGTCAGACAGTTACGTGGTGTACTGACACAGCTGCCTCTCACCTAAAAGCCCTTTCTAGAAGTCACACAACAGTAAATATAAATACACCAGATCAGACCTGGCAGCAGCAGATCACAGAAAGGTAAAGGGTGAGATAACAGCAGGTAAAAGAATAAAAAACTGCATCTAAAGAACAATAAACCTGTGAGCAGAAGGAAGCGATGAAGAGAAGAATTTCTAAAATATGTGAGAAAAGGAAAAGAGAAGTGAAAGAAGAGAGTGATGACATGGATAGAGAAGGAGGGCGAGGTTGAGACGGACGGTGTAACCTGCAGGTGAACCAGAGGCTGAAACTCACCTCAGCCGTCTCATGGTTACTGAGACCACCAACAAAGAAGAAGAAAGGATCCGCCTTCATTTTAAACACCCTCAATATGTTATCAATACTTATCAATAATCTGCTCTTTCAGTTCTTTGTACATTTACATCTGAGTACATTTACTCAGGTCAAATGTTACATGTCGCCAACAGCTTCAAGAACGGTTCTCTGATGAGGGAACGAATCAGGAACGAGTGTGCTGGAGGATCATGGGAAAGATTTTCTGCCGCCTTGAGAGACACGCCGCTCGGAAACAACGGAAAAATCGGTGAAGCTTCCTTCCTTCTTTCCTTCCATCCTTCCTTCCTTCCTTTCCCCCAAATTAGTTTTCCCTTTTCTGTCATTCCTTTCACCCACACTCAGTCCTTCCCTCCCCTTTTCTCTCATTGTTTTCCTTCCTTCTTTCCTTCCTACCCTATTTTCGTTCATTTCTGCCACCTGTCTTCCTCCATTGCTTCTCTCAGTTCTTCCCTCTTCCCTCATCTTTTCCCCTCTTCCTCTGTTCATTTATTCAGTCTTTTTTCTCTGTTCTTCCCTCCTCTCCCCTCCCTCTGATTGGTTGTTTTGTGTTTCCAGGCTTTTATTTTGACACCATGGAGATCACGCCTCCTGCTGTAGGAGTTCACCGCTTTGACGAGGACAACAACAAGGTTGGTGGACAGACGGACTCAAACAGATGTAACGTGCCTGTCCCACCTGGATCACCTGTCCTCCTCCTCCTCCTCCTCCTCCTCCCCCCCCCCCCTCCTGCTGCAGGTGTTGTCTCTGAGTCCTCCGGTGGAGGTTCGAGCGCTGGTGGAGGGTCAGTTTCTGTCCAGGAGACTCCACGCTGAGAGGCTGGGATACTCCATCAGTAAGAGCACCACCTCTCCACCTCCAACCTTTATTCCACACCTTTTCTTCTTTCCTCTCTTTTCTTCTCCTCTGGCTTTTTTCATTTATTTAAATTGAATCTCTTTCTATGGAATTGATCTCTTGTTCTCCTTCTTTTTTACTCTGCTACTGATCCATTAAAATATCCTGGATCTCTAGATGTACTTGTTTTTGTCTCTTGTTTTGTTCTCTCTCCCCGTGAAACGCCTCATTCATCATTCTGTGTTTTTAGTTGCAGGGACCAGAGTGTTGGCAACAGGAGGAGCTTCGTCTAATAAAGAGATTCTGCAGGTCAGTCATTGCTGGTTATTGTGAAGGTAAAGGTGTGTCTATTATCACAGAATACTGTCATCAGTGTACATAGGGAGGACCAATCATAGCCGGATCATCTGCTGACGACCGGCTGTCAGATATTTTGGTCGACCGTCGTTGTTACCCATGAATGTGCACTAATGCACGTAGTGTATTTTTTAATACAGTGATGTCCACTACAGAATCCTGTCTGTTTTTAATACAGTGGTGTAGCAACACCCAAAAGGATATAAAATATATAAAATATCCATCTGATTTTATTGCATGAGTTCACTGTCAAGGGTCACATTTAATGTCATGTTGAGTCAGTGGGGCTAAATTCAATAAATGATCCATTCATACAACCGTCTACATAAATATAATGTGTTTATTATTCAAGAATTATACATAAAAGTAACATTTGGTCATCTATGTTTATACATTAAATGATATCACTGTTCCCTGAGATTGAAGTCATTGCCATGAAATAGAGGTGTATAAAATAAGTCACCTTGTTGAGCTGAAGATGGATCAGAGCTGAAGTAAGAGTAACAACAGACACACACAGGAATCAGCTGTGGGCTCTTTCATTTCATTGATTCACTCATTTTAGACACAAATCAGCAGCTGCTAAACTTTTTAATTTTGGGGTTTTCCCTCGACGTGTCGCTCTGTTATGTTTGTTTAATTAATGGAGGAAGTCAGACGCTGTAAATCATTTCTTTTTTTCTCTATCAGGTCTTGTCTGATGTGTTTAATGCTCCCGTTTACACCATCGATCTGTCCAACTCTGCCTGTCTGGGATCAGCCTACAGAGCTCTGCACGGTACTACACACTGAGCATGGCAGCAGTACTAATACTACAACAGTACTGCTGATAGTACTAATACTACAGCAGTACTGCTGATAGTACTAATACTACAGCAGTACTGCTGATAGTACTAATACTACAACAGTACTAGGAAGGAAGGAAGGAAAGAAGGAAGGCAGGAAAGAAGGAAGGCAGGAAAGAAGGGAAAAACTAATGGAAGGAAGGAAGTGACTGAATGGAGGGAAGGCAGGAAGGAAATGAGAGATAGGATGGAGGGCAGGAAGGAACAAAGGAAGGCAACAGAAGAAAAGGGAAGAAGGGAGGAAGAAAGGGGAAAAAAAGATAAAATAATACACTATAAAATAGTTTTTGAAGGAAGGAAATAAGCGATCAAGGTCAGGAAGAATGAAGGGAAGAGGAGATGAACTCAGTCACTCTGTTTCTGAACTGGTTGTTTGTCCACTCAGGGCTCCTGTAGAGACTCATGTGACTGAAAACATTGAAGGCTTTTGTTTTTTTGTAGTTGTTCATAATTCAGGTCAAAATAAAAGCGTTGAGATTCAATCGTCAGCTGATTATTGATCAATGTCAGCAGTAAATGAGTGAGGCAGCAGGACGTTGTTCCTCTTATCTCTGCACACATTAAATTCTACATGCAAGATAAACGTTCGTCTTCTCTCTGGGAATTTATTCCTCACCGCTCCGCTTCATCTCCCTGCTGGGCTTTTAGCGTCGGCGAGAGGAGCTTCAGCATGTCTTCATAAAAAAAAACAGATGAAAAAGATTCACCAGCCACTCCACATGAAAGAGACTGGGCGAGTGGCGCCGCTGATTTCACGTGTGACAGCTGTCAAATCTGTATGCAGGAGGTGGTGGAGGGAGAGACGAGAGCGGCGTCTCCATTTCCTTCAAAACTACAACCCTGTTTAATGGCTAAAGTCAATTGCGTGGGCTTGAAAAGACATAATGCAATCCTCCTGATGTTAATAACAAATGCTGATTCATTCAGGAGTGGCGGCGGCGGCAGCGGCGGCGGCCTCCTGGGGGTGAAGCAGCCGTCATGCAATTATTCTGCAACAGAGCTGGATGCACAGAAATCCTCTTCATGCACTCATCTTGCATGAGTGCTGCAATCCTTTCCTGTATGATACAGAAACTGCATTCAGGACACAGAAGCACAGGAAGAAGAAAGAAGAAGAAAATGCACTTCATTACCTCATTTAATGAACCCTCGGTTTCTCGTTACCGCCACCGAGGAGGCCATGTTTTCTCCCATGTCCAATGTTTGGCTGGTTGGTTGGTTTGTTAGCAGGATTACACAGAAACTGCTGGACAGATTTCCCTGAAACTTGGTAGAACCATGTTCCAAGGTCGAGGAAAGAAACCATTAAATTGTATTAAATCTAGGAATTTCTTTCCACTTTATTCAACATTGTCGGATAATCAAGGACATTGTCTTTTTCAAACGTATCCGTCTACGGCCACAAACTTCCTTTACGATGGTATTGATACATCCACAAGAGGGCAGTGAAGACTCAGAAGTCTCTACAACCACAAAGTGAAGACGGTAGAGAAGGTAGAGATGATGAACTTAGTAAATAAAAAGTGTCTAAAGCAGAGGCAGCGGCGTCTTCGGTGATAGTCTGTGAGGCCATTACATACATTGTGTATATAACCGTATATAACCTTTCAGAGAATGTGCACAAATATATTAGTAAGATAACTCAAACAGTTATGAAGGGATTTCATCTGGATGCAGAATGTTCTTAAAGGATTCTTTACCATTCTGGGGGTAGGAGCAGTTTATCTCCTAACTTCATGGATTATGGCTGCAATGACTGGACAAAAATGACATCCCCATAAGATCTAGCAGACTTTACATACTCTGTCCTCTGCTGTGTAAGAAGGTCGGCTGAAAATGGTTTGACTCTGCAGGTCACTTCTCCTCTTGGTAGCAACACATCACAGTGAACAAAAGACACTGTGTGTCAGTCCCATGATCCTTTGCATGTATGAGGTCATGACACAAAGTCCTCAGACACGTCTGATCTGACCTCTGTTTGTATGTTTTTTGCTGAGCTCAGACGCCTCCTCAGCACCATCCTGACCTTCTGTAGTTTCCACAGAGATTAACACTTTCTCCCACAGGGGGAAATTCTTCATTTTTTATGCTAGTTTTATTCAAAAACTAGCAGAATAATAACTTTATTATCTCACTGGTTAGCAAAGTGATTTGATTGGTTAATAATTATTGGCTTCTGATAAGTAGTCAAATTTATTTAATTGAATTGACTGTTGCTGATGCAGGAACCAGAAACCAAACATTCTTATTGTTCGATGAGTAGCCTTCTGATTGGCTAATGATACAGAAACCTAATTCTCTGATTGGTCGATGTTTGTTTTCAGGCCTGGTTGCAGAATCTGGAGTTTCCTTCCTTGACGTGGTGAAGAAAGCATCCGAACCACAACTGGTCGCCACCCCGCATCCGACAGCACAGGAGGTACACACACACTGCTGCTGTAGCTCAGGAGTGTAGTTAGCATTTATTAAATTAGTCACAATGTGTGTGTTTTACTGGTTTATGGAGCGTCGTGTTTCCCTGCGGTTTGTCCTCCCACTCACAAACACACTGTGAGATTCTGCCGTTTTGCTCGACTCATCACTCAGGAGGTTGTGAAGTTTTTTTGTGGGGGCGGAGATGATCTGCAGGACTTTTAGCCTCAATAAACGTGTTGATGAGAGACTGGTGGCTTTTAATTCTGCCTTCTTTTAAACCAATAACTCCTGGTGTTTTTCTTAACGTTAAAATAACTTAAACTGCTTGAATTTAAGACATGAAACACAAGGCTCAAGCACAGCTAACATTAACAAGGATTCAACCACACAGTTGACATCAATGTATAATTTCATCATGTATGAACCTGGACCGTTTCACCGTGTGAACCTGGACCGTTTCACCATGTGAACCTGGACCGTTTCACCATGTGAACCTGGACCGTTTCACCTTTGTCATGCGTTTTAAATGGTTTAATTAGTCTTCAACCACCGCTGACTCAAGTGACATCACTAGAGGACATTTTCCAGCTCCCTTTGAAGACACTGAAGGCTTTTTACAACTTTAAAACATCCAGTAGAGCACAGCATCATTGAACCATCAACCCTGATGCCATGTGTTACTGCCTTGCTCTGCGTGAGACCAAAACAGGTCAGGTTCATGCAGATCTGCTGCTGAATGGAGATTATTTGAACATGCATGGAAACACATTAAAACATGTCTGCAGATACACACAAACACACACACACTTATAACTGTACATTTTCCCGCAAATATACACACTGTCCTACTTTCATAACTCACTGCCTCTTCATTAAACGTGTTCCCCTATGGAACAGCACTGAAGAAAATCACATGACAGGCCTGTCACACACACACACACACACACACACACACACACACACACACACACACACACACACACACACACACACACACACACACACACACACACACACACACACACACACACACACACACACACACACACACACACACACACACACACACACACAACGCTGCTCCCCTTCATGTTGATGCTCAACTGTCACCTCAGAGGCGTTCACCTCAGTGCATGATGGGAATTTCATATGCTAAAACATTTCTTTTGTGGTCACCTGTCTGGAGTTTATGGTCAATAAAAGCTGTGTAAATTCACAATAATGGAATCTATATCATTATGTCAATGATAGATAATAGATAGATATATAATAGATAGATAGATAATAGATAGATAATAGATAGATAGATAGATAGATAATAGATAGATATATAATAGATAGATATATAATAGATAGATAGATAATAGATAGATAATAGATAGATAGATAGATAGATAATAGATAGATAGATGATAGATAGATAGATGATAGATAGATAGATAATAGATAGATAGATAATAGATAGATAGATATATAATAGATAGATAGATAATAGATAGATAGATGATAGATAGATAGATAATAGATAGATAGATAATAGATAGATAGATAGATAATAGATAGATAGATAGATAGATAATAGATAGATAGATGATAGATAGATAGATGATAGATAGATAGATGATAGATAGATATATAATAGATAGATAGATAATAGATAGATAGATAATAGATAGATAGATAATAGATAGATAGATAATAGATAGATAGATAATAGATAGATAGATAATAGATAGATAGAACACATTCATCCCCAAAGGGCAAAATGTCTCTCTTGATTCAGTTAACTTATTAACTAATAGAACAACCTGTTACTGTTCACCACCTTCTCTTGGTTAACCTTCTGGTATAAAAACATCTTGGTTAAGGAAACAGGAGACAGAGGTTTGTGGTTTCAGTCAGACAGAAGCTCAGATCTCTGCCAGAATACAGCTGCTGATGGGATCTGACTGTAGGTCTGTAGAGAACAAACATCCTCCCTCTTCTTCTACACAAACACACAACAGGCTTGTGTCCACTCTGGTTTCTAAATAAAGCCTTATCTCTGTTTACTCTGCTGCATGTATCAAAGTCCAGTTTTCCTCCTCTCTTATGTTAATTACAGTATGTTTCACAAACACAGTTCTATATTTACCAAAGCAGCGTTTTTACCCTCATTTCATTTTAATTGAACACACACACTCCATGTTATTCTAATGTAGCTGTGTATTTACTGATGTGATGTTCTGTCATGTTCGTCTTCCATAATTTAACAGTACAGGTCATGAATAAATAACGAGCTCTGCCAAAACACCTAGTGCACACACACACACACACACACACACACACACAGACCCACACACACACAGACACACACCACACACACACACACACACACACACACACACACACACACACACACACAGACCCACACACACACAGACACACACCACACACACACACACACACACACACACACACAGACCCACACACACACACACACAGACCCACACACACACACACACACACACACACACAGACCCACACACACACACACACACACAGACACACACACACACAGACACACACCACACACACACACACACACACACACACACACAGACCCACACACACACACACACACACCACACACACACACACACACACACACACACACACACACACAGACCCACACACACACACACACACACAGACACACACCACACACACACACACACACACACACACACACACAGAGATTACATGACGGTGAATGAATATTCTGTCTGTAGTGAACAGCAGGATATTAAATATGAAGCAGCAACACAACATGACAGAAAGTGTTCAGCGCAGCGACGCGTCACACAGCAGTCAGCTTTGTCTTTGTTATAGAATAAATACACACAGAACGAGAAATAAATCAGTCCGCCATCATTTTGTTGAGAAATGTTTGTCAGTCCCAACTTTAGATGTACAGCATTTGTTTATTTACCTGATGTGACTTGGTTTCCATGGAGACAGACTCAGATTAGATGTTGTAAGCCCTTTTTTAAATGATCTAAAGTTTCTAAAAAGTACGACACAAAGGGTTGGATTTAGTCTCCTAATGGGTCATATGTGGGTTTTAGGGTGTAAAATTAATTAAACCAATAGAGCATTTCTATTTAACCAGCATCTCTAGTCCTCACTGAGGGACAGGTATGTGGTCCTGGTGGACCCTCTGCCTCCACCGTCTCCCAAACCTCTGTCCCATCAACAACTCATCTGACTGCAAATGAGCAAAGTCAGCATATTTAACTGAGGAGGAGGAGGAGGAGGAGGAGGAGGAGGAAGGCTGCTGCTCCTCCCTGTGTGTAACAGGTCTAGTGATGAAGCCGATCACAGTCTGCAGATCCATCAGAAAAATTATCTGATTAACAGCTGATGGGATGCAGGTGATGAAATAATCCATCATTAATGAGGAAAATATTGATGACATCACCTGCAGCAGAAACAGGAAGTGTGTCTCCGCTGTCTGTGACATTTACCCACAATGTACAGCAGCTTAACTTCATTAATGATTCAAATCTCCGACAAGCTGACAGGATCTAATGTTAATGAATGTTCTGTGTTCTACTACACATCCTAAAGGTCCCACACAGTCCAGGTTCACATAGTGAAACAGTCCAGGTTCATACAGTGAAACAGTCCAGGTTCATACAGTGAAACAGTCCAGGTTCATACAGTGAAACAGTCCAGGTTCATACAGTGAAACAGTCCAGGTTCACATAGTGAAACAGTCCAGGTTCACACAGTGAAACAGTCTGAAAATGGATACTAGTGTAAACTCGTTGTGAAGCCTCCTGTAGTTTCATCTAATGCTTCCTTTAAATAGCAGTAAAAATACTGCAGCTTTTTGTTGGTCAATGGTTCAAATCCCTTTCTGCTGCCTCAAGATAGCAATGCTCCAACAACGCTGCTGACCACACCTTATTTAACACCAGCACTAGCATGGAGGCACAGATGGGACAACACCTGATACTTAAACTACATCTGATACTTAAACAACACCTGATACTTAAACTACATCTTGTGTTTGGTTTGCTGTAAAAATATAAGGACCAGACTGCTAGAAAGACGTCCAGCGAACAGTTTAACTATGATGTCATCAGTTCTGTCTCTGCTTTTTCCAGGTGTATGACGCGATGCTGAAACGCTATGCCAGATTGGAGGAGAGAGTCCTGCAGGAGACCCGCCCCTGAGCCACACCCACCAATCAGCTCATCTGAAGAAGTGTGCACCTTTTAATTGGCATCATAACACAACAAAATCTTCAGAAACTTAACTACTGAATATGATTTTGTTATTAGAAATCAGTTACTACTGTTAGTCAATAAGAACATTAATAATTAATGGCAGTGGATTTTTCACGTCCATATTAAAAAGAACTGAAATGTACACAACTTTCACTTCTTGTCACTTACACTCCAAACTAACATCCATTCATATCAGAAAAATAGGAGGAATCATTGTGAGCCTTTCCTGCAAGATTGAAATGTCATTAAAGTAGCATTTGAGGAGGTTCTTGACCAAACAGATTTTTCTCAGTGAGTTTTAACTGACAAACTTCCAGCTCACAGCAAAACCACCAACAGGAAATATGAATTAACCAGAGGTTTGATTAAATCTTAAACTCATTTCAATTTCCTCTGCCTATTAACAGCTCCAATGTGGTTATAATTTCATTTCCCAGCTAACAGATAAGGCAGTTGTAGCTTTTGATTGTTTTTTGTTTATTGCTGCCTTACATTCAAAAAGCAAAACATCCCAAAACTTTTAGATTGATTTGTCTAATGAACAGGGCGTCCTGTCGTAGCGTTAGGAGACATAGCGAGCCAGGCCTGAGGAAACTCACGGCGCACAAAGTAACCAGTTCCAGTCTGTATTTCAAACTTACCTGAAATGTAGATGTACACATTAGACTTTTGGACTTGAATTTGAAGTTTCAGTCCTGTGGGACAGCAATTTCTGTGTAGATGGCCGTGATCCCCTCGTCCTCTATCTGCTGTATATTCTAGCAGCAGAAAGTGTAGCCATCGCTGCACCAAGTGGAAAAGAAACGCTCCATTAGGATGAAGTGTTCCATAAAGTGACCCTGGAAACGTTCTCATTTCAAGCTCATGAATTAATGCAGGGCTGTTAGCTTCAGTCTGTTAGCATGATAGCAAGGGTTCCTAGCTTTAGCATCAGTCTGCTAGACTGACATCATGGGAGTCATTATTGTCTCAACCTGAACATACCTGCACCCAGGAGTTCATTACTATTTCTAGTAGACACCTGTGAAATTAGTTATTTGCTGGATTTCACAGATTTGACCCCAGAAGCAGAACTGGTCCTCCAACAGCACGATATCATGGCCTTTTAGCTTCAGCCTCTATCTTTTAGCATAATATCATGGCCTTTTAGCTTTAGCTTCAGTGTGGTAGCATGATATCATGACCTTTTAGCTTTAGCTTCAGTGTGGTAGCATGATATCATGACCTCTTAGCTTTAGCTTCAGTGTGGTAGCATGATATCATGACCTCTTAGCTTTAGCTTCAGTGTGGTAGCATGATATCATGACCTCTTAGCTTTAGCTTTAGTGTGGTAGCATGATATCATGACCTCTTAGCTTTAGCTTCAGTGTGGTAGCATGGTATCATGACCTCTTAGCTTTAGCCTCAGTGTGTTAGCATGACATCATGACCTCCTAGCTTTAGCCGCTGTCTGTTAGCATGATATCATGGGAGCAGAAGCAGAACTGGGTCTCAAACACTGTGTTCTTAAGGAAGTCACAAAACTCCTACCTGCCTCTTACTATAAAATCTGTCAAGAGTCACCTTAATATATAAAAACATCAACAAAAAAACACATTTGTCATTCATTTTTATTATAAATGCATTTCATTGCAAAATGATAACTACCTGCAGCCTAGGGGCTCATTCCACTAATTAATAAGGCTTAACTGCTAAAACAGAAGACCGGGTTTGAAGAATTAATTTGAATAATGTGCTTCAATAGGGATTAGAAATCCTTCCCTGTAATTTATCATTTAATATTTATAAAATATTGAAGACCCAGGTGAGATGTGTGTTCTCATTTTGTCAATCAAGAGATTGAAGTTACCTGCGGTCAGAATCAACGTTTCATCGCTGAATGAGCCGACTGTCAGTCACTCAAATAGTTTTTTCTAATGGCGCAAACCTTTATTTTAACATTTGTATTTGATGCTGAATTCTTTATGTTAACATTTCATCAGAGAAGTTCTTATCTTGCTGTTAGGTTGATTTTTCAGACTGATGCAAATGCAGAAAATCCCCTCTGATAAAACATGGTTGATGTTTGCAATTCAACTGATGGCTGTAAATGTGTTAGATTGGAACTAATGCTAAGTGTCTCTGCGGAGAAGGGTGTTAAATAAGCCCTGTTGTGTGTGACTGTGACATCATAACAGGGTTGAGCCACACTCTACTGTAACACATGCACATAATGTGACAGTATCATCCTAGTATGATAGCATCAAGACCTAGGACCTGTTAGCTTTAGCCTCAGTCTGTCAGCATCCTGAATTGGGACGTTTCTATTGCTAGCCACTGTGAGCATGTTCTGACCTGTTTGCTTTAGCCTCAGTCCATTGGCATGACATAATCCTGGTTTAGCTTTAGCCTCTGTCTGTTAGTATGATATCATGACCTGTTAACTTATATCGTGCCTTGTTAGCGTTTGTCTCAGTCTGTTAGCATGATATCATGATTGGTTAGCTTAAGCTTTAGCCTATTGGGTGCAAATCATGCAAATCTGTCCATCAGTTTTTGCGTAATCCTGCTAACAAACAAACAAACCGATCACATGACCTCCTTGGTGGAGGTAATAAAGTTTTTGGAGAAGAAGATTTTGTTTCAGTTTTGTTTTTGTTTTTTCAAAAACAAGAATTTTGACGCTAAATCGGCCTCTGCTATCATTGTAGTCTGTGTAATTGTCTAATATTGTCATTAAAACACAAACAAACACAACAGATACAACAAACATAACAACAGTGAGAGGCTGTGGTGAAATCATTATGAGCACATAAAGGATTTCTTCGTCGACTTTCTCCACCTCAGAAACACGAGTTGATAAATCCTCTGCATCATTCATATATTATGTTAATGAGCTGTTCTAGAGGCTTCTACACTGATGTAATCTGTAACATTAGCAGCTGTGAGGAAATAACGGATTAACACATTTTCATTACATTCAGTATTTTAACATTCACTCCAATCAGCTGCTCACCTCATTTGAACTTATGGACTCTTTCACACAGACACACACTCGGTCACATATGCTGTTTAAAAATAAATACAATGGATGAGATCTGTCTTCCTCTCTCCTCTGTGCCTCCATCATTGTAGTCCGTGATGTCACGTATTCAGATTATAGAGCAGAGGTTGATGGAGGTTGGCTGCTGCGTGGATGTGATCACGTTTATGTCGGTTTCTCCCTGGTGACTAATAACTCAGCCTTGGGAGATTGAGTTCGATTGAGAGGGGCTTCACACACAGTGTGTGTGTGAAATGCGGCAGAAGAGAATGGGTTCACATGAGGAGCCGAGCGCTGCAGAGACCGAGCCCCACATGTGCATGTGTGTGCGTTCGGTCTATAGCCTTTACGGTGGTGGGAGGGGGATCTGAGCTGTCCTCAGATGACACACCCAGGAGAGCTGCTGGTGTGTGTTTGTGTGGCTATCAGTTGTCCTCAAATGCCATGCATATCCCCCCCCCCCCCCCCCCCCCCCCCCCCGAAAGAATCCAGCGCTGCACCTCCAACCGTATGAGTATCACACATTTAGAGTTGTGTTCATTTTGTCGGCTATTTCTAAATTTAGTCTTCATCCTCTGTCAAACGTCCTTTTTAGTTTTTATCATATGTAGTTTTTTAATCCAGTCGAGTAAAAGTCTGAACATTTTAGTCAAAGAAAAATATATTTGAGAGAGAGAGAGAGAGAGAGAGAGAGAGAGAGAGAGAGAGAGAGAGAGATGGGGTAGATAGATGAGGGGGGAAAGAGAGAGATAAGGGAGAGAGTGAGGAAGACAGACACACAGACATGTACAGCAACAACAGCTATAACAATAGAAAGAGTGCAATTATTATTTAGAATAAAGACTACAATAACAACAACAACAGAGGGCATCAGTGGGCGTCAACCAGGATCCCAGCAGAGATCCAATCACAATCCACGGGAACCTGTGGGAGGAGAAATGAATTTAATTGTCCCATAAGAAATAAAGGGAAATCGATCTGTTGCTTTAACATAGAACATAACAAAACATTAACATAGAAATGTGATTAAAAGTTTCAACGCTAACCAGACTTAGCTCTGTACTGGGCTACATGTGGTTTTCTTTGGTTTTACATTGCTGAGAATTTTTGATCCGTTTCTCTTTTTTTTTTTAATCGTGTCTATTCCGAACTGTAAAACTGTGAAACTGTCTAAAAATCTTCTCTTTAAATTTCTCTCACTCCCTCGATTTTTCCTCCACTCAGGAGTAATGTTGGATTCCAGACTAAAATTAGACTCGGTTTAGGAGATCAAATGTTTGCATTAAGCGCTGAAACGTTCTGATTGGACAGACAAACGTGTTTGTGTGTTGGTTTAGGTGACCTTCAGGGACACACGTCAGACTGGGGACCAGGTATTTTTGACGGCTTGTATAAAGGAGTGAATAAACCAGATCTCTTTAGCTTCATGCTAGCTGCTGCTAGCATAACACACCACAGTCTCACAGCCAGCTGTCAGAGGTTGTAGTGATCCTTTTTAAAACTCTGTCCAGCGTTTACAGATCCAGTCTGACACCTCCTGATCTGCAAGCAGACCATCGGAACCGCCCTGATAAATGACATTTAATAAAATAAACATAAACATGTTTGATATTTAGGAATTAAAATCTGGATCATTATATCCAATGAGAACATCCCAGAGCAGCTGAGGGTGCAGCCAACCAACAGTAAACATTTTAACCTTTTAGGCTAATGTTAGCTAGCATGCTACCTCTGTTCCCAACCATCCTGATCTGCACTCGTGTCGCTGAGGCAACTTCATCACTGTTTACGTGACACAGCTGCGTCTTCACAGATCACGTGAGGCGGTGCATTCAATGCTCCCTCGGTCACGAGACTCCTAATGAAATCCTTTCAGTGTGTGATGTCCCTTTATTTTCTAATCACGTTTTGTTTGCACGTTTTAAATCAAAGATAATCTCTTAAATTTCAATGTGTGATGCAGCAGATTTCAAAGGTCAGGGTAATCCTGAGAGGTCACCTAAAAAAAACAACTGGACTTTGTTTTTTTAAAATTTAATCTCTTAGGATTTTTAACCTCCGGTAGAGGAGGACTCTTAGCGTGTGCAGAGCTAACCTGACACCAGCTGCAGTGTGAGGCCTGGCGGTGAGGCGGCGCTGCAGCAGCTCATCTTTGATCTGTGCTCAGAGCATAGAAGATCAAACATATGCAGTAAAATCTGAGCTGTTCTGACTGTAGGACAGCCCAATTCCCTTGTTTGACTGTGTGTGTGTGTTTGACTTAGGCTACTTCTGAGGACACGTCAGACTTGGGACCCGTTAATTGGGTACGGCTGGTGCAACTGGGGACAAAAGCTTGTTCCCAGTTTGGAAACAAGTTGATTTCCGGGTCAGTGGTTAGGTTTAGGGTTTTGTGTTGTTATTTCAATCAAAAGTGACCTGAATACATTTGTGTATGTGTGTGTGTGTGCGTTTGTCTATAGGTTCAGCTGAGGACAGACGATCTGTTCTGCAGATCTGTCCTCAGACAGTCTCTGTGTGTGTGTTTGTGTTCAGGCTGATCAGAAGAAGCCCCTTTCATGTTCAAATGTAAATGCAGCCAACCCACACACACACACACACACACACACACACACACACACACACACACACACACACACACACACACACACACACACACACAATGATAGAGGAGAGAGCTGCATGTGACTGTGTACACTGTATACCAGATATTTTGTTTGTGTGTTTGAAATAATTGGCTCCCTAAAGGACTAAACAGGGAAAACAAATTGTACAGCAGCAGCAGAGTGTATACATGGGCCGTAAATACATGCAGCTATTGGCAAAATATACTATATTACTTTACTTTATCAGTAGAGTCCCAAAGTTGTTTCTGTTAAGGCCTAAATTTAAGACCCAGAAGTTTTGGGATTCTGTTCTGTGGAGCCATGAAACCAAACTGGAACTTTCTGAGTTATTGAAACTGTTCTTGTGTGATTTGGTTCATATAAACTGAGCTGATAAGTAGTAGATTTAACCAATAAAGCTAATGTACAATAGGAGGTGAATGATTCTGCTTCCACCTGTATAGAAATCTGTCTGCATATGTTTTGTCTTTATGCTAAATGTGCCTAAAAGAGGGCGGGACTGTTTGGTTCTATGGCAATTTGCATAACAGTGTGTTTAAATGTGCAAATGTGAGCGATGAATGAATCCAGGAGTGTGTCTCAGCGAGGACGCCGGCCTCCGATAGTCATCCAGCAGTTAATTACTTTCATAGGCAGGCAGATGAAAATGTGTGTCTGGATTTCATTTGAACCCGTCAAACATGGGAACCGATGCTGACTGAAGAGTTTGGGCCTGAGATGAGATACTCATGGCTTCAGAGAGAGGATACCTGCTGCCTGAGGAATGACTGACAGCAGAGGCTTTAATGAGGGACTTTGTAAGAAGATAGACGACACCTTAAACAACAGAGCGCTGTCACTGAAGGATCATCCAGGGTTTGTTTTTTTTATGATAAACTTCAGATACATTTTTGTGCAGATTGCTTTAAGAGAGAGAGACTCATATTTACTGGTCCTGTTTGAGCTTCAATGTTTGAAATAGAAACATCTGAAATGAGGTTTTAGTGGCATCAAAACTAAATTAAATCTCGTACATCAGTCAAACCTAAGATATGTCTTCAGTGATGTTCCTGAGGTCATCGAGTGTTTCAGGTCTTTCAGCATCAGACATCCCTGATCAGGTGACCCAGCCTGGGTCGATCAGATGCTGGCTTGTTTCAGCAGCATCGGTCCAAGGATCCCTCCTCCTGATCCAAAGCCCTCTGGAGGCCCTCTGAACAACCTGCATGATGGACCATGGCACCCCCAGTGATGCCAAGCAGAGTCTTGAACTTGTACAGCAAAGTAATCAGGTACTGGTCCACCATCCTCTGTTACAAGCACCTGCTTTTAAGAGGCTGATTACAGAACCCTGACCTCAGAGAAGTGGTCCAAACCAACGCCGCCAAAAACATCACCTCCCTTGCAAAGGTTATAAATACCATTAATAAGTGATCACCTGACAAATGGGTCATCTACAAAGAGACTTTTCCACCTTCTGAAAGTTTAGGTGAACTCTCCATCGTGTTTTGGGACAGCGCTGACAGAGAGAAGGAAACCCTTCAGCAGCTTCAGGTGTAAAATGTCAGACGCAACAAGGGAATTCCAACTTTTCTAAATTAGAGCCAGGCGGCAGCGAAAGTATCTGAAACCTCAAAGGTAACAAAAGTGTGTCAGACTCACTGCCTATTAACTGTCACGGTGATGGACAGAGAGAGAGAGAGAGGAAACCGTAGTCGACAGCTGCCTCTCTCACCCTTTATGCTCTGGTTTTCACACCTGAGACGAAGGTAAATGAGAGAAAAAGGAGGTCGACAGTGAATAATGGTGTCTCCTCTGTCCTCATGTTCTTTCTCCTTCCCTCAACGTCGCACTTTTATCCACACAAAATAATTCTGGAGCTTCGCAGAAATACGGAGCTCCTGCATTCCCCTCAACGACCAAATAAGATGTGGGGAAAAAAACACTGAAGGAAAAACATAAAATGTCTCCCTACAGCTCATGTACAGAAGCCCAAAGATCCCAAATTGATTTGAAAAGACATCCTTACATCTTCTTCAGATGAAATCTTCGCTAATGCCCCTAAGCTACAAACATCAGCATGAACCCCGTCTGAGGAAGGTGCTCAAACTCAGATGTGTTTACAGGCACCGCCAGACGAGATCAATGAGACACAGTACTCAAAACAAAGACTTAGCTGACGTGCACGCTAATGCTTTTAGCAGCAACGCCGTTAATATATTGTGGACTGAAACTTCACCCAACTTCCCAGATAGTGACGGTATTTAAATGTTTGGTTGAACTGTCCGTTAAATAGACGAAATCTTGTAATATTTTTTACATACATGTTCTGGACAGGAGAAATTTCCCAGATCTCAACCCGATGGAAATGATCCAAACTGTAATAAACATGACTTCTCTTTAATTATTATGTATCAAACCACTAATCAAAGAGGAAAATAACATTAATATAAACTATATAGTTTTAGGAGGTGGATGTTTTATGTCCTCCAAGATAATGACATCAGTATTTTCTAAATATTTAATAGAGCACAAAATATTAAAATACATCAAACTCAATGTTTTTGCTACTCATTGAAACATCCCAGACTGTCTTAATAAAAACAATCCACTTAGAATATTTTATATGAAAAATAATTCATTGTTTGTCATAAACAAAATGGTATTTAAGAGTTGAAATCCTGAAAATAAATTAATATCTGATAGTTATAATCAGGATTGATTTTTGTTAAAAACAATGACTAAATGAAAGAGGAGAATATTAATATATTTTTATAGAAGTTTTAGGAAGCTGGCATTTTTTAATGTAATACTGTACAGATTATTATTATTATTAATGCAAAAAAAAATCAGCATTTAGTATATGGAAAATAATTAATATTTTTGTTTTTGTATTTAAAGAATTGTGGGCATTATGTCAACAAACTGACAATTAAAGGGATAAAATCATGAAAATAAATTAATATTTGATAGTAAAAAAAAAAAAAAAATACACGTTACCCTCTTTAAAGGGTTAAGGAGTTCTCTGTCCACATCTAATTCTCCACTTCTATATAGTTTCATTCAAATCTTCATTCAATGCAGTACAGTAGAGTTGTAGATAGAAACAGTGGAACAGCCTTGAGAGACTCCATGTGAGTTTAAGTGATGCATTAACCATGTCAATGTAAGCACCTTGCTCAGCTCATTGACCTCCCCAGCCTTTTGTAATTCTAAGGAGGAGGTAATAAAATAGAAAAAGGATTTTTTTCAGTGTGTGCAGCGACTAGAATATTACAGTGAATAAGCATTGCTCATGCTCAGGCTAATTAGTTAGGAGTGTAAATCACTCTACGGACACTGATTCATCCAGCAACCACAGCAGACATCTGGAAACATCTGCAGGCTGGTGACCACTGGTTATACGACATAGAGAGAGGAATCAGATGAAATGTTTCAGCACAGCGGTGCAGATACAGATATAGATCCAGTGCCTGAACTGTAGGACCAGATCCATTTGTTATGGACATTTATCTGTCTGTCTATCTATCGATAGGTTTTGGCTCTGATTCAGTCTTTCCTCAGTCTCTGACTTGTCTTGGTCTCATTAGTGCTTTGACTCTGACTGATCTTGGTCTTGTGGGTCTTTTGACTCAGCTTGCCATGGTGTTTTTGACGGTTTGACTCAGGCCTGTTCCAGACTCCTTGATGTTTTGACTCGGGCCTGTCCCAGACTCCTTGATGTTTTGACTCGGGCCTGTCCCAGACTCCTTGATGTTTTGACTCGGGCCTGTCTCAGACTCCTTGATGTTTTGACTCGGGCCTGTCCCAGACTCCTTGATGTTTTGACTCGGGCCTGTCCCAGACTCCTTGATGTTTTGACTCGGGCCTGTCCCAGACTCCTTGATTTTTGACTCGGGCCTGTCTCAGACTCCTTGATGTTTTGACTTGGGCCTGTCCCAGACTCCTTGATGTTTTGACTCTGGCCCGTCCCAGACTCCTTGATGTTTTGACTCGGGCCCGTCCCAGACTCCTTGATGTTTTGACTCGGGCCTGTCAAGACTCCTTGATGTTTTGACTCTGACCTGTCTCAGACCCCTTGATGTTTTGACTCTGACCTGTCCCAGACTCCTTGATGTTTTGACTCGGGCCTGTCCCAGACTCCTTGATGTTTTGACTCGGGCCTGTCCCAGACTCCTTGATGTTTTGACTCGGGCCTGTCCCAGACTCCTTGATGTTTTGACTCGGGCCTGTCCCAGACTCCTTGATGTTTTGACTCGGGCCTGTCCAAGACTCCTTGATGTTTTGACTCTGACCTGTCTCAGACCCCTTGATGTTTTGACTCTGACCTGTCTCAGACTCCTTGATGTTTTGACTCTGACCTGTCTCAGACCCCTTGATGTTTTGACTCGGGCCTGTCCAAGACTCCTTGATGTTTTGACTCTGACCTGTCTCAGACTCCTTGATGTTTTGACTCGCGCCTGTCCCAGACTCCTTGTTTTGACTCGCGCCTGTCTCAGACTCGATGTTTTGACTCAGGCTCGTCTGAGACTCACTGATGTTTTGACTCGGGCCTGTCTCAGACTCCTTGATGTTTTGACTCGGGCCTGTCCAAGACTCCTTGATGTTTTGACTCTGACCTGTCTCAGACCCCTTGATGTTTTTGACTCGCGCCTGTCCCAGACTCCTTGATGTTTTGACTCTGGCCTGTCTCAGACTCCTTGATGTTTTTGACTCGCGCCTGTCCCAGACTCCTTGTTTTGACTCGCGCCTGTCTCAGACTCGATGTTTTGACTCAGGCTCGTCTGAGACTCACTGATGTTTTGACTCGGGCCTGTCTCAGACTCCTTGATGTTTTGACTCATGCCTGTCTCAGACTCACTGATGTTTTGACTCGGGCCTGTCTCAGACTCATTGATGTTTTGACTCTGGCCTGTCTCAGACTCCTTGATGTTTTTGACTCGCGCCTGTCTCAGACTCCTTGATGTTTTGACTTGCGCCTGTCCAAGACTCCTTGTTTTGACTCGTGCCTGTCTCAGACTCGATGTTTTGACTCAGGCTCGTCTGAGACTCACTGATGTTTTGACTCGGGCCTGTCCAAGACTCCTTGATGTTTTGACTCTGACCTGTCTCAGACCCCTTGATGTTTTTGACTCGTGCCTGTCCCAGACTCCTTGTTTTGACTCGGGCCTGTCCAAGACTCCTTGATGTTTTGACTCTGGCCTGTCTCAGACTCCTTGATGTTTTTGACTCGCGCCTGTCCCAGACTCCTTGTTTTGACTCGCGCCTGTCTCAGACTCGATGTTTTGACTCAGGCTCGTCTGAGACTCACTGATGTTTTGACTCGGGCCTGTCTCAGACTCACTGATGTTTTGACTCGGGCCTGTCTCAGACTCATTGATGTTTTGACTCGGGCCTGTCTCAGACTCACTGATGTTTTGACTCGGGCCTGTCTCAGACTCATTGATGTTTTGACTCGCGCCTGTCTCAGACTCATTGATGTTTTGACTCGGGCCTGTCTCAGACTCATTGATGTTTTGACTCGCGCCTGTCTCAGACTCATTGATGTTTTGACTCGCGCCTGTCTCAGACTCATTAATGTTTTGACTCGGGCCTGTCTCAGACTCATTGATGTTTTGACTCGCGCCTGTCTCAGACTCATTGATGTTTTGACTTGGGGCCGTCTGGATCTTGTGCTTTGACATATCTTTGTCTCAACCATCGTTTCTGCCTGTTACGGTTATTTTTTGCTTGTATCGCTCTTTTATCCA
>CM075206.1:1394458-1411958 GCA_037577475.1 Chaunax sp. Z400
TTCTCTCCCTCACTCTTCACCTCAATTATCTTCTCTTTCACCCCCATCCATCTAGGATCGATGTGGCTGACATCCGTCTTCCCTTCAGGATGAATTGTAATAACTTTGCTGATCTTCTTACTTTTCATTTTGCACCACCGTTAACTTTGCACACATTAAAATGTTAGCTTACATTTTAATGTGTGCAAAGTTTTTAAAAAAATTTAAAATACCTGCAGAACTAACTAGAGGGGTGATGAATGAACAATGTTACGCTGCAAAAACTGACAGAAAAATGTCATAAATCAAGACGATAGTTGCGAGTTAAAGATATTTCTTATTATCGGGGAGTTTTCATACTTGAAACTACCAGAATTCTAGAGCTCTTTGATCTGAAGGCCAATTATGAGGTGCTCTGGAAACAGTTTTCTAATTAATGCTAAATATAGAAACCTCGAATCAGTTAAAGGGCTAAAATACCTGCTCCCAGTTTAACCCCACCCCTTACCAGTATGGACACAGATGCAGATGATGGTGTCCCCCCCCCACCCACAATGTAGGGCTCGGCTCAAAACATTCAGGGACCTACAAGACCAACCCAGGGATCAGCTTATTTGGGGAATCTGCTGTTTACTGTAAAATCAATGAGTGTAATCACTCATCCTCTCTGCATGGAGCTGTGAGTTTAATGAGTTTAGTCACCATTCATACGTAAAACATGTATTTTGAAAAGGAAATGTTTAAAATGAATGCAAAATACAAACCTTCATAGTTGCATAAGTCATGCCTCCTACTAAGCAGCTCACAATCCTTAAGAAACAAATTCAAGCCAATCAAGGTAACATTTTTAGACTATTACGTTTTGGGTACAGCTGCAGTTGAATTTCTGGCCACTAGTGGGCAAAAAAATAAACACATCTGCCTCCACCAGAGCAACATTATGATGCATGAGTCGTGTTTGTGTCACGCAGTGATTGATTAGTACCAGTAAAGATTCTCTTTTACATCTGCTTTTGGTCTCCATCACCTCCTGAGGGAAACATTTGGCTCTTTCGTTGCTAATTGCTAAATGCTAAATGCTCTGCTACGTTCTCCAGCTAGTGTCTAACTGTTTGCTGCTGAGTAGCTCGTCTATTGCAGCTTTTCACAGCTTGTTTGATGAAAATGTGCTACAAAGCCGGGAGCTTGGTAAAAAGTATTGAACACATCCTTAAAGATTGGTTTAAGGCTCCAGAAAATAAAATTAAACAACATAATGTCCCTCTGAATGACAGAAGCATGTGTGTAAACGTTTGTATCTATATCTCCATCAGAAACATTCAGCTCTTTAATATTGCAGCTCAGTGTTTGCGCTCGCAGCAGGAGGTCCGTCGACGCTCCCTGCATGCAGCTCGCTGCGTCTCGGCTGCAGCTCTTCATCAAGCAGCTCCATCCTTGTTAAACATGCAGAGTCTAACATCACATTTACATACGCATGAAAGAGCAACTTACTGCCCGTAATCAGGTCAAGGAAAGGGATCAGGTGATGTGTTCTGGTTGGCTGCCTTCAGGCCTTTTTTTTATACCAACCTCAATATTTTCATATGAAAAACATCTTTGTTTTTTTAATATGTCCTACAGAGTCTGAAACTGCATATTTTTGTATTGAAAGGTGAATTAAAGATGTTTTCCTGCTGTGCATCTTGATTAATAATGATCAGCATCCTTGCTGTGAAAGGTTCTTTTCTCTTCAGGGACTGTAGAAGATTCACACAGGTGTCCAAAGGTTCTCAAGCGGATCTAAATGGCAACGGCGACACCTGCAGATGAATTGGTTCTATTTGTGTTGAATTTTATTTCTGCTTGCTTAAACTAATTAATATTTTGGATCCTTTAGCTCAGGGCTAGAAGTTTTCTACGGAGCCGCTCACACAGACGCATCGCCAGGGAAACCATTGTTTACCTGTGGTACACCTGGCTTTGGCGTGTGATGTTTTCTAATAGTTTCATGAATTATTAATAGTTTTAATAGACATGAATAGTTTCATCTTTCCTGCACAAGGCTTTGCAGTCGTACTCCTTTCTCCACTAATTATATTCAAATGCCTGTTTTCCATTTGGTAACAATAAATTTACATCCACAGAGGAGGTTATGTTTCCAAACATGTTGGTTAGTTGGTTGGTTGGTTGGTTAGTTGGTTGATTGGTTGATTGATTGGTTCATTGATTGGTTGGTTGGTTGATTGATTGGTTGGTTGGTTAGTTGATTGGTTGTTTTTCTTTGTTAGCAGGATTGCGCAAAAACTACTGCACAGATTTCAGACCTTGTTGGAAGGCTGGGGGATGGACCAGGAAAGAACCCATTAAAATGAAGTGTGGATCCAGGAATTTTTTTCACTGTTTTTAATTGCTAGTTATGCCGGGTTTTTTTGACGGTTTTCAAAACTACTGACCTAATTTCCGAAAAATTTTCTGAAGGGGTGGGCCGAGGGTCTACAGAGTGCCATTCTAGTCTATATGATTAAGAATGAATGGTACATAATAAACCTGATTGCGATTGTGACACTAAGAAGTGCTAACAACATTGTTCCTTCTGATTTTTGTGTCATTTTGTGTCATTTTAGTGTCATATGCTAATATTCGACACATCTCTGCAGCTCCAGTGATATAATCAGCCCTCGACACAATGCTTAATCCCGTATGGTTAACATTATTGGTCAATCTTTGTCCAATGGTTTGGCCCTGATAGCTTGGCACCACAGGTTCAGCTTCAAATTAGCTTAACTTAACTGCCTTTATTTTTCATGCTCTATCTCTGTGACCTGATTTTAGGTCATCCTGCTGACTTCAACTAAAATTGTCAAAGCTTAGCAAAGTTGTGTGTCGAGCCTGTTGTTGAGACACAGGTGATTTATGTGGCACAAAGCAGCTGCTAGCATCAGTAATAATCTGTGCATGCCTGTGGGGAGTGATTTGTGGCAGTAGAACACGAATGGCATACCATTTTCACGCCCCATCTCCTGGTCGAACACTCGAGGCAATCCAAGTTTTACTGTCACATAAACAGTGCAACATATAGTGGAATTCATAAGCGCCTGTCTCCAGAATGAGTCTAACAAATAAAGACTATAAACACAGATCTAGCATTGAAATATTAAAGGATATTGTAAATAAAATACGGAAGTTATAATGCTCTATGGTTGATGGAATCTGCTGTTTCTGATTCACATCAGACTCTTTACTGCAGCATTTCAGACGTTTACAAAAAATACTTTTAACAGCCTGTTGGAATTATCGACACAGAAGGAGAGCAGAGGAAACTTCTTCTTCTTCTCTCCCTCTGTCTCTTACAAGGCCACCAGCTCATCGTATAGCCTGTTACATAAAGCTGTTATATAAGCAGTTGACAGACTGGCAGGGCGACCGAGCTTTAGTATGACTGAGACGAGAGACAATGAGACCCATGCAAGTTGGAAAGGAAGAGGTGGACAGATAGGATGAGAAACAGGCAGTGTGTTCACATCCACCCATCTTCCTTCTGCATTTCTTCATGAAACAGGTAACCTGATTCACGCAGGTAGACACTGCAACTGGTTTCTAACTGGCTTTTTGGTGATCATATGTAGCAAAATCAGGAAAGTAGTCCAACGGGCAAACCGATCTGACGGGGAGAAAAAACACAAAAACACAAACTGACAAACTGAAAGAGCACAAAGACGAAATACCAGGTGGTAAAAAGCAAAAACAGGAGGTGTAAATTAAAGCGTGACACATGAGGAGAGAATCTAATAAACTAAAACCCTAAACCCACCACAGAAGGGTGTGTGTACCTGTAGAATCCTTTTACACAGCCTGTGTAAAGTTACAAAGTTGGGATGGTTGTTGGCTAGTGTTGTTCCACGTCTGAGCCAGTGGAAGTAGTAACCGAATCACAGTTTGTACAAAAGCAGCGAGCTGGCGAGGCGGTGGGACAGGACATTTGGATGTGTAGCAGTTAGTTACTCAAAGAAGATGGAACTCAACTGGAAACCGAGGAGACGGCAGGGAGCACCTTACTGACATTATCCACCACTTATCAGGATTGTAGAACACTAGATGCAGACGATGCTGTGTTTTACGTCACACCTCTTTTCCTTGCATAACGGCTCTTCATCTAAAATCACATGCAAGGGCAGCGTTATGCCACTGTTGGTTTGTTTAGTGTAAATAAACAAAGGCGTTGCAGGGAAGGTTCTTCGTTGTGTCCAGTGATTATCCTAGACTCTGGGGGGCCCTGGGCAAAGCAACCCATTGTGCAGCTGTTGAGGTGTCCAAAACTGTCATATGGTAGCAAGAAGGGCCTCATGTTAGGCCAATTCATGCTCTACGTTAAAGACGGAGAGGGACAGAGCCCTCCGTACGTCTTCTGCGTTCATTTCGTACGTAATCGGACACGTTTTACGGATACGGATGAGACGCAGCAATATCACCAGAAATGGATGATGGCACTATAGCTACAATTCAAGCAGGGCATGACAAATATGTTTGGAAACAACGAAGAAGAAAAAAGTGAAGCGATGAAGTATAAAAACTCTCCTTCCTCAAATCTCAATGCACTTCATGGCCTCACAGACCACCGTAGAGAACATCGTTACATCATTACCTCCGCTTTTACTGCTTTGTATTTACTAGTTATATCATCACAACCTCCAACCGTCACCATATTTGTTGTTGTTGAAACTTTTGAAACTTCACTGTCCTCCTGTGGTTGTATCGATGTCGACGTAGAGGACGTACAGAAGTGCGTACAGGTCGACGGACAGACCGTTTATGTACAGACGGATCCATTTACGTACGTAGACAGAGCATAAATGGGCCTTTAGGGGGGCCTCTGGGTGTTGCACTGTGTAGAGCCTTCATGGGAGGTTAAAGGGAGTTTATTATTGTCACTGCAAAAATTGCTAATAGGAGTGGCTATTTGAGGTTCCCAAATGTTTGCCTCTCCTCACAGAGCACCCCTGATTAAGGAACTATCACATGATCCCAGCCATTTAAAAGTATATGTGAGGTGTGTTTTTATTTCTTCAATAGGAACCAATGGGCTTGGAGCTGAGAGCCATTGAGCGACAATCTGACATGGTTGGAGTCTAAACTATGAAATAGTGATGTTCCACTTATCTACTGTAACTTTTGAGTGTAAAACAACAGAGGATGTAGGTGCACATTATAAAGATCTTATTTTTAGTAGCATGCTCATGCTGCTGCTACTATTAGCACATTATCTATTATTACTGATATATCGGTTGTGGGAACGATCTGCTGTGTGTGGCTATGCAGCCAAATACATGTGTGTGTGGGTGGAGGAAGATGTACGTTTTCTACATCCTTCGGCAAAACTTAGTGTGTGAGAGAGTGTATGAGACGGAAAGAAACCACGTGAACGCTACATCCTCAGGCAAGTTAAAAGTGTGTGTGTGTGTGTGTGTGTGTGTTTGTCTACATCAGCAGTGCTTTAAGGAGAATCCATGCATTAGTTATCAGCTTAGCTCTGATTTCCCTCTTTCTGCTCACAGCTCCGGCTGATGAAACATCGCTAACGCAGCACACTGCTGTGAACAGTTTCTAAGTCTCGCATTGCCAAAATAATTTATATAATGTTTTTAATTTGTTTCTTGAGCCTTTGCAACAGGAACTTCTCATGCAAAGAACAGAAATGTTACACTCCATTTAGACAGCACAGAGAGAGCTGCGACAATCATACAAAACAGGACAAAATAAACACAATGTCCGAATCATTAAGGGCCCAGTTCGTGCATGGCTATCGTTACACTGCCCACCACTGGCCTGGCATGCATACTACAGCGTTTTCAATTGTTTTTGAGGATCCTTGTGGATGAAGATCATTTCCACAACGCTGTTGTATGAATGTTGAACTTTTTTGTGTATTTTTTATGAATAATATTAAACAATTTTTGAGTTATGCCCCAGTCAAAACATGTTTACAGACAGACTACGTTTGGACCCGTTTGTGTTTGATGATGGACCCGTTTACGTTTGATGATGTCACAATGTCCTCTTCTCTTATACTGAATGATGGTTTGTCTTCCGCTCACCTTCAGCTTTGTCACATACTTTATTTAGTGTTGGTGTGTTTGTCATGCATCACTGTGGGCACCTGTAGGATCATACATGAATATGGGAATGTTAAGTGATGACATTTGATTGGTGTGTAAATGATCCTCTATATTAGGATTCAGAGAGAGAGATGTAAGCTTTAATACGACTGGTAAATCACCCTGTGTTACAATATATTGTATATTTCTCTGTGCTTGTGTTTGTGTGTATTACCATCCTTAGGTGTGTATGTGTGTATCACTGATTGAAAGTCTAATGCTTCAATCACCCTTTTTATCACCTAACACTCACCCATTCACTTTAATGTGTGTGTGTAATGACACCATCCGTCGTACGGTTTTATGGTGCCAGGCAGACAGGAAATGCCACAAAGATGGAGGTTAGAGAGGTGAAGCTGCACCCACATGATGCTGTAGTCACCTGGTATCACCCCAAACACACGCACACACACACACACACACACACACACACACACACACACACACACACACACACACACACACACACACACACACACACACACTCTGAGCTGAGGGTGAACCACAGGACTAAGTGTAGCTGCAGGGAAGCCATCTTCCCTCTGCAGGAATCTGAGCTGTTTAGGAGGTCAATCGAATCAGTCGAGGCGGTTTCAGCTCAAAAACATACAAGTGTACTTAAAACCGCATGAAGACCCATGTTAGCATTCAGCCACTTCCCAGCTAACGTTACAGTTTGATTAAATCCAGGGTGTTTTGCTTCCAGAATAATTGTGTTTAAGGTGTGTTTTGATAATTCAGAACTAATGTCCACCTTTCTTTATGGTATCTTTCTCCCCTGATAGGCTGACCCTCATCATGTGACTCCTGGACCATGAAAACCTGCCCCTAGAATCACATTGGTATCATTATTAGTCTGATAGTTATTCTAGACAAACTAGATAAAATCTCTTAGCTACAATTTGTTCTGTACTTGCTAAGAGGTAAAGTCTTACATCTGGAAACATGAGATTAATTATCTTGTTTTAAATGTTATTTACTGGTTTTCTATCTTACCTACTTATTTCTAGACTGGAACCAACTTCTTTTAAGATTTCTTGACCATTAAAATGATCTCGCTGCATGGACAGATAATCTCACTAATATGAAGACATTTCTTCTCCAATTCACTGTTTGTTTCTTCTATTTTAGCTCCTCTTTTAGCCCCTATCCCACAATGATAAATCCATTATTATCATTCTGGATCTAGATGATGATCCGGATCACCACCACGATTTAATGGATTGTTACTCGGATCATATCCTACTGCTACAAAACATTTCATTAGAATCCATTCAGAGCTTTTGGAGGAATCCCGTTGACAGACAGACATAAAAACCTCCTTGGTGGATGTTTACCGTCGATAAAATGGTTCATAAATTTAGTCTAAATCAGTTTAATCAGCTGCTAAATGTTGGCAGGTCAGAGTCGACAGACTGATTCAGTGATGTCACCACAAACAAACAGAAAAACAAAAAATGTTGCATTTAAGACCAAATGTCCGAGAAGGTACGATTGGGGATTCTGTAGTTTAGTGATGACATCACTGCTGCTCACCTTTTCAGGTAAGACATCCCAAACATGTCTTTACTTTACAGTGAACCAGATGGAAATCAGACAGCAGGTAATCCATGTATTTAGAGGTCTTCATGGGTCCCATGAACCCAAACAAACCCCCTGTCCCACGCTCATGAACGCCTCACAGCTGTTGCAGTCACCGAGCGACATGAGCAACAACATTAAGTAAGGGTTCAGTGAACGCAACATATAGGGTGCGTTAAAGAGCCAGTTTAACACTGAACACTGACAACTCTCTGTCAGCTTTTGGAGTGTGCTCAATAAGAATCCCCGCGCTCCTGAACACATCACTGAAAACAAAAAGTCGGTTCACGTTTGTCGCTGTGATGATTATTAAAATGAAAGCTTCAGAGTACAACACATACACACACACAGACACACACACACACAGCGCCCACCGTGTTTGTGTGGTACATCAGGGAGACATACTGTATGTCTGCTGTTTTGTTTTGCAGAATGCCTGCAGGGTGATGTTTCTGCAAGTGTGTGTCAAACTGAGTTATTAATGATTTCATCAGTAGTAAAAGCATGTTGGGAGTTTAAATTCACCGTTTGGCAGAAATACTTTATTTCCCCTCTGGAACACACACACACAGACACAGACACAGACAGACACACACACACAGACACACACACACACACACACACAGACACACACACAGACACACAGACACAGACACACACACACACACAGACACAGACAGACACACACACACAGACACACACACACACACACACACAGACACACACACAGACACACACACACAGACACACAGACACAGACACACACACACACACAGACACACACACACACACACACACACACACACACACAGACACACATACACAGACACACACACAGACACACACACACACACACAGACACACACACACACACAGACACACACACAGACACACACACAGACACAGACACACACACACAGACACACACACAGACAGTTGGTCTGTTGGTCTGTTGGTCTGCTGGTCTGTTGGTCTGTTGGTCTGCTGGTCTGTTGGTCTGTTGGTCTGCTGGTCTGTTGGTCTGCTGGTCTGTTGGTCTGCTGGTCTGTTGGTCTGCTGGTCTGTTGGTCTGTTGGTCTGCTGGTCTGTTGGTCTGCTGGTCTGTTGGTCTGCTGGTCTGTTGGTCTGCTGGTCTGTTGGTCTGTTGGTCTGCTGGTCTGCTGGTCTGTTGGTCTGTTGGTCTGCTGGTCTGTTGGTCTGTTGGTCTGCTGGTCTGCTGGTCTGTTGGTCTGTTGGTCTGTTGGTCTGCTGGTCTGCCTCTGAGCCTGAATCAGACGGATGAACTCTGTCGAATCAAAGTCTGCATAAAAGGACACAAAACTGCTGAGTTTTGTGCAAAACCCACAGCTGAGAGTTGATTTTTCTTTGAAGAATATCTTTATAAAATTTTACAAATTTAAAAACAAAACAAAATACAGAACATAGCAGCTCAGACATCACAGAAATTCAGATTCAGTTGCTGAGAAAGGCACCATGGTACATACTCAGGTGGATTTAGGGAACCTCTGTAAAATACAGGATGTATTTCAGGTATGGATCCCAGACTTTATAGAAAGCGATGACTGTGGAGTGAAGCATAGATATGATGATTTCAGTCCGTGACGAGGTTGATGACGTTTTTGTTGGAGCAACATCTTTGCCCCAAAAGATCAAAATGTTCTTCCTGGCAGCAAAGGTCAATAAATGATCTGAACATCCAGGAGGCCGAGTATAAAGCCCAGAGGATCCAATGGTACAGATACACCAAAAATAAGACAGTTCATTCACAATATCAACTGAACTGAATGGATTTAGTTCTATTCCACACAGATACATCCATAGCATGGACTCACACTCTCTGCCAGTCTAAGTCTTCTATAGAAATGGTCGGGTCCCTTTCCCAGGTTTGATTAGTGGCCTGGGAAGCTGAGGAGTTTCCATGAAACCTGATGGGAGGGCGGAGCTTGTGCCAATGAAGAAAGCATCAAATTTTGGTGTCACTTCCTGTACCATTGTGAGATCTGGATTTATCAGCATTTTTGAAGGAATTTATTGAAACTGAGTTCAGGCTCGTAAATAACGAAGAGGAGGGTTTTACAGGAATGTTCGGTCCATCATGTAACTAAAATAATATTTAATATTTTCTCACAAATCTTTCTACAAACAACAACCAAGTACTGAAGTGGTGCTTTTAGCTATTTAGGAACTTTATTCATTTTTATTTTTTCCGTTTCTATGTCACAGTTTGAACTTAAGCTCATTCTGGGAGTGGGATTTATCTCAGATGAGGGTTTTATTTTGTCACAAAACTTTATTGACACATCTCCATGTACTGGAGAGGAGCATGAACTTTTTCTCATACATGTAATTAACAGGGACGTATTGATTCCACATCACCAAGTCTTTGAACGTAGTTATTTTTCTACAATATAAAAACATACGTTAAACATACGTCATTATTTCACTGACTCTGGAGTCGACTTCTGGTTTTAATGATGATACTTGACTGAGGTTAACGTTGCTAAAACACGTTAACACAAGTGTCTTTCTGGAAGAGTGATCATAGCTGTGTCCCTCCATCATTATCAGGTCAGTCATAGGTTTTAGTCTTTCTTCAGTGAAATGAACCCGTGGCGAGGGATCCTGAGGATTTCATGCTTGTTGGAATTTGGATTAGGGTTTAATTTAATTAAAAAGGACTGGTGGGCCTTGGCAGAGGTCTGCTGACTGCCCAGGAAACATGGACCGACAGACAGAAGCTGTTTTTACAGTCTGTTTGAGGCTGAAATGCTACGTCTTCATTGCACTTCAATGTTCTGTAGAAAAGTTACAAGGTGCTCATTTCTCCTTGACTTCCTGCTTTGTGCCTCATCTTTACGTTGCGCTCCAACAACTAGACTGGTGCATAACAATATTAATAGAGATATCAGTAAAACCCGGTCGCGCCTTAAACTGTGACCAAACCTGCTGATGAATCTGATCAGATTTGTTCTTCTCCTGTTCCTTTACTTTCTCACGGCTCAGAGTTGGTGCAGGGAGGAGTTTCTGCTGTGCTGCAGATGCTCGGCCACCCAGCAGCTCTTATTGTGAAATGTGTGGGTGCACTTCTCTATATGGTGGATCAATAACAAGTCGACATGCATCTAGGAGCCCTAACACACATGCTGTGTGTGTGTGTGTGTGTGTGTGTGTGTGTGTGTGTCCTGCTCAGGCATGTTCTTCTCCGTGTTTCTGGATGTGCGTTTGATCCAGAGCCAAGAATAACACAGCTGTCTGGTTCATGTCTGCGTTTTGTCTGAACTTATGTAACATCAGCTGATGGTGGAGACACCTCCACAGAGACGAGTCGGACTGATAACATGCATCCACATCAGCTGCGTTCACTGCTCCTGATCCTCAGCGGTGCATCGATTTCATGCAACTTAAGTAAATTACACACATTCAACTCCATCCATCTGCTAAAGGAAGAAACAGCGACGAATCTTTACGGCTCTAATCAATTTTCTATACAAATTCCAACAGTGTGTCCAACTCCATCTGGCCTGCCTTGTTGCAGGTAATCGGTCCCCTGGTGTCCTGGATTGTGACTGGTCTGCTCCAGCATGTTAGACCCCCTACATCTGTTTCTATCAAAAGGACATGGAAACGACATGGAAACGACATGGAAACGACCAAACGCGCCCAACGGCTGTTTACGATGGTCATACTAGATCAGGGATGTTTTCATCCTCTAAGAATTATGTACAGATCTTTTTTTTATTTAGTCTTAGTCCTGAGTCAAACGTCATTATTAGTTTTTATCATGTTTAATCAACATTATATTGTTTTTTTTAGTCCATGTTCTGATTGGCTGATTTATTTAGAACCACGCCCGGCTCCAAGCCAGCAAGCCGGGCTTCTTACCCATTTAAAGTTTGACAATAGGTTGAGATGGTTTCAGCCCCAAAACCTCTAATCACTGGTTTACCAGATAAAACTGTGAGACTCTGAGCTCCAGATAACCTGAGGAACCTTCAGAGGGAACCAGACCCTAGATGGTTCCATTAGTCTTTGGTCCCTATACCCAGATCGGACCACTGGTTTGTACGCCAGGACCGCTGCGGACCTCCACCAGTTTCCTCTGGCTCCGCCCTGCCCAGACACAGGTCAACATCTTTAGGCTCCTATCGCTCACGTTGATTTAGTCACAGTTGGTGTTTAATGACGTCTGTGTCGTCAATTCTCATCATAGTTTTTGTTAATGAAATTAACTCTAGGTGACGACGGCGGATAAATTGCACAGCAGCGGGTGTCATATCAATAAAAGTCGCCCATTGTATGAATGTACCATAATAATATACTGTCTGCCAAGTACAGTTAAACTGGTGAAAAGAACTTTTCTCCAAAGCAAAGCTGAACTATCATCATGTTTAATCTTCAGACGCCATTTTGCATTTTACACCTGCTGCACAACATGTTTCTGCTGGATGTGCTGAAGGAACTTCTGTTTATGGTTAATGCTACATTTAAAAAAATTCCCTGATCCAGGTGTGGCATTGTGGGTGGGCCTAATGGGCCTGGGTCCGCCCACTTTGTACAACTGGCCCATCCTAAATGACTGGGAGAAGATATACTGTCTAAAGATGAAATAATTGTATTCCAGCTCCCTTTTTACACAGAGATGGTGGAATAGCTCCGCCACGAAAACCCCTCTCTATTGTTTTATTTGTTTACACTGAACCAACCAATGACAGCATGACACCGCTTAGTGTGTGGTTTTCTGCAAGCGAAAGAGGCGTTACGTATAACACACAAATGTCTTACATACGTGTCAAGCAGCGCTTTATAAACAACCGAATAATGGAACAATCATTTATCATCCGTTACTGCTCTGTGAGGAGCTCCTGGACCTCACGGTGAAGAGGACATTTTCTTCTTCTTTGAAGAGGGTCAATCAGTACAGTTCTTTAAGTGCTAACTGCTACTAGCTGCTTTTTAAATCTCCTGGTTGTGGATCGCACACATGACATGTCGTTAAAACGTCCTACCACCTCGCCGCCTCGCTCCTTTTCTACAGACATCATTCGGCGCTGTTACTATCTCCACTGCTGGCTCAGAGGCGGAGCAACAATGACCCCGCCCATTACACCTTTGTAACTTTAATACAGAGCAGTGAGGCGCAATAAAGGAGCAACAGCCCCGCCTTGAGACGGCGGTGGAAGAGGGGCTGCTGAATACGACTACATACCTAACCAGAAACCAGTAGCACTGCTGCATCATGTGGTCGATGTGACTGGTAGCTACTGGGAGTCTGCTGATAGACCTACTGGAGATGATGGCTGAGGAAGTTCCGGTGTTGTAGACAAGGGATTTATAAAACCTTAAATGATTTAAATCTCCAGAATCATGTCGGGTTCTGACTGTGAAGAACATCAGCAGTTAAAATGCAGAAGGAGTCCATTCGTTTTATGGATGTTAATTAACTTCTGTCATTAAAACCTCTCAGACTCTCTGGTTAGAAGGTCTGTGTTTGTGTCTCTGACAGGAAAGAGATATTCTGCTGATTTATTCTGGTGGTTTAGTTTGAGGCATCTTTTTTTAGGCATCATTTAGTTTAGTCTGATTGGACAGCAGTGCTGGTCTGAAGGAGGACAGTACTGGTCTCAGACCAGCTGACCTGTTGGGCGTTCAGGTCTTTGGTTTGTGGAAGGGTCTCCTGAGATGGAACCAAAATCCAACTGTCCTTTCACTCCCTCTCTCTCTTCAGGAGCCATTTTGGACTCAGTTCAGCTTGGGTGCACCAAACACTGTCAAGCCCTTCAGAACAAATGACTAAACTTCCGGTCAAGATCACCAAAATAAAAGCAGTCCATGATTCATTTCTTAGTAGAAGAAACTGAGGATTTGCCTCTTTTACAGGAGTTTTCTTTAACATTTGTGTCACATATTGTTCAGATTATTTACACAATCTTTGAAGAAAGGAATCCAGAGCTGCAGATTATTATAGACTCATAAATCATATTTATGTTTAGTTCAACACCAGACAACAGGAATAAAGGTGTGTCCACAGAGGTGTGTCCACAGAGGTGTGTCCACAGAGGTGTGTCCACAGAGGTGTGTCCACAGAGGTGTGTCCACAGAGGTGTGGCCACAGAGGTGTGGCCACAGAGGTGTGGCCACAGAGGTGTGGCCACAGAGGTGTGGCCACAGAGGTGTGTCCACAGAGGTGTGTCCACAGAGGTGTGTCCACAGAGGTGTGGCCACAGAGGTGTGTCCACAGAGGTGTGGCCACAGAGGTGTGGCCACAGAGGTGTGGCCACAGAGGTGTGGCCACAGAGGTGTGGCCACAGAGGTGTGGCCACAGAGGTGTGGCCAATGGTGCCACAGCACCTTTTGGAATCTGATTCTGATTGCAGGTCCAAAGATCCTGACAGGACATGTAGGGAAACACCATCAGGAGAGCGTCTACATTTACATCCTTACTTTGTTTTTGTTTGTTTGTTTCGTGAGCTCGCCGAGTTTTACCTCAACAGATGCTCGCTATGTCTTGTAACGCTTTGACAGAACGTTCATTAGACAAAATGCTTGTAAAGTTTCTTAGGCGGGCAAATGTTTGGGGCCCCTAAAAACTGGGAAAGGGGGCCCCATCAGCCAATCATATCGGCACATTTTGCGATGGAAACTATGACAGCCGGATGTCGTTGGTCTGGACACTTCCTGAAAGGAGAAGAAGAAGAAAAACAGGATGGGCTTCTTTGCCCCCCTTCAGAGTCCAGGATCGCCACTGGCACCGGTGTTTTATTTTGAAAGAGGAAGCAGGTGTTTTTGGTGCAGCTTGACACCCATCCTGTCTGCTGCTTGTCCCCAGCAGCCCCTACCAGAGAGAGAGAGGGGGGAGACAGAGAGAGAGAGAGAGAGAGAGGACAGGACGGTGGAGAACCACAGAAGGAGAGAGAGGGAGAGAGAGGGGGAGACGGGCGGATGAGAGCCGGTCTGCGGACTATTTTCACGCATCTAACAGTCTTTTTGTGGCTGTTTTGCGGGCTGCTTTGGGAACCCGCGGGCTGTGAGTGTCAGTGACCCGCCGCTGCTGTGCGCCCCGCATGGCTCCGGGAACTTCTCCGTAGAGCCGTGCGGGTTTTGTGGAGGAGCAGGACGCTGCTGGTCGGATTATTCTACACTAGACACAAAAGCCCACCGGACAGACACGCTGTCCCGGAGTGCGGGCCTGGCTGCGGGTCGTGGTTTTACGCAACTTGTGTTTTAAATGTTGGAGGAGGACCCGGAGGAACGCAGGAGTCAACCTGGCGGCGCAGCGGCGACCGTCTCCGACTAGAGGGAATATGTGGCTCTCCGGGCTGACTTGTGCACTTCTGCTGGGAACTTTGTGTGCAGGTGAGAACTGGTCTGCTGGTGGTTCAGTGGGTGAAAGGCTGCAGGCTGCCAAACGCTACACAACATCACAGACAGCATTAATTACGCGGTGTTGTTGTTTTTTTTGTTTGCAGAGATTCAGATATTTGTCAGAAATGTTGTTTGTTTCCTGCTGCAGCTCATGTCGACAAATCAAATCAGGATTAATGATCGGATTTTATACAAATGCTGTTAAAATAAATCCTGAAAATGAGCCTGAATCCCTAAAAACGGGCTGCTGGTTTGGAGTGTGGGACGCATTGTCTGGTGGTCGGCTGAGAGGTGGATTGAGGATCCTGTCCTCATTTTGCTCCTCAATCTGCCTCCACTGAAGGGAAACCTGCTGGAAATCAGCACCACGCGCTGCAGGATCTGCAGGATCTGGTCCTGAGGTGGTGAACGGAGCCCCTCGTTGTGGATTTTCAGATTTTTACCATTTGCATTGTTTGGCCGCGGCCGTGCGCGTGTGTGCGTGTGTGTTTGCAGGCTCTATTGTCTGCTCAGGCGTGCAGGCGGATCGATAATCGATCAGATTTTTCTCTCCTTCACGTTGTGCACGTTTTCCATGCACGCGCTCCTCCGTGCCGTCCACGCTGGGTTTTACTACGACACACGGCGGGTGGATGAATGGAGCCGCTCGGTGAGCTCGGTCATGTGGCCTCGTAGTAGTGGAGGAGGCGTGTGGAAAAATACTACTGCATTAATCCCATAATACTCCTGTGATGTTGGTCACAGGCTGCACAGGTGTGCGGTTTTATTTCACTGTCATAAATCGTCTCATTCTGGAGCTTAGAGCTCAAATTAGTCTGATTTCTTCAGTTTTTGTGATTTCTGTGTTTGGTTTCTAATATTTCTGCAGCTTTGTGCTCCAGTAGTGACATTATTGTTCTTCTGTTGACTGTTGTGATCAGTGATGACATTATATTGATCTGATCAGGCTTTATTGCCTCTATCTGTGGGTCTCTGCAGTGAAACTGATCATATTTGTCTATATTATTATAATACTGTCAGTTTTTCTTTCCTGATACTGATTCTAGTCCCGGTACATTTGATCCAGGTTAAACTAGGTTAAACATATAATACTCAGCATCTCCACATTAAAACAACAGAGGAAAACTTCACGTGTGTCTTTTTAAGGGTAGCAGAGGGATGAGATTAACTCTTACAAAAGGAATTCCTGCAGGTATTTTATTTACCTGATGAAGGTCTGGTAAGAAAACCTTGATCATCATCCCTCCATCGTTTACTCCAGGAGAGATGTCATCCCTCCATCCTTCTGTCTGTAAACATGTTGTGTTCAGGGCATAACTCAAAAACCGTTCGATATTTTCCCATGACACTGAACACATCAACCATATGCTGGAGTGATGCTTTTTACAACTTAGACATTTTCACAGTTTGTATTTTTTTGCGTTTCCATGCCAACAACTTATACCTACATAGTTTTTGGAGCACATCTTGTAAACTGTTTTCTGTCTTTGACAAACAGGAGTGATGCCAAATCTGTCTTCTGTTTGTTAGAAATTCAGTCTTTTCTTCCACTTTTTGACATTTGAAGAAAAGTCATTTTTCAGCATATTTCCCTCATTCTGCTAAGAACTGAACAGACTTCCTTTAAGGTTGTGAAGGGATGGAACACGGGTCACACATGTAGGCTTGTTTGGCCTTGGTGGAGGTTTGCTTCGTACTGATTGATCCTCTAAATGCTGTCGATACAAAAGAGGAAATAGTTGTAACCATTCTGGAATAAAACCCTGTCGTGTCACAATAATTAGAGGTTTCCTGTTTTCCCATCCTACTGACAGTGCATGAATGCAGCATTACTGAGTCCAGCGTGATGTCATGACAGTGTAGAAATAATACGCCGCTCCTTTCACGTGTTATTTCATATTTCAGCTTTGGTATCAGGTTCTTTTCTGGAGGTCTTTATCTGGATGATAGTACCGCTGCAGTGTAGCTGGTCGTCATGGCGATACTGTACGAAACTGCTGTGTCGTCATCTTTCTTGTGATCCTCTGATTGGCTACCAAAGACAGGAACATCTGCACCTCCTCAGTCGACCACGGAGAGGTTTACGGGTTTTCATTTCCTGTAATCCTGAGTAAAAATATTATGGTCTGTTTATAAATGGAGGTATGTGTTTGTGCTGTGCAGGAGGTTCCGTGCGTGACGCGCAGTGATGACGCAATGATGATGCAATGATGATGCAGTGATAACGCAGTGATGATGCAATGATGATGCAGTGATAACGCAGTGATGATGCAATGATGATGCAGTGATAACGCAGTGATGATGCAGTGATAACGCAGTGATGATGCAATGATGATGCCGTGATGATGCAGTGATGATGCAGTGACAATTCTCTCTGACCAATCAGTGGTCTGCAGTGTTTTCACGTCACCTTTTAGTACCTGATCAGCTTTTGTGGAACCTCAACA
>CM075206.1:1416958-1424458 GCA_037577475.1 Chaunax sp. Z400
TCGGGTGTTTTAAACTAGTCTCCATCTTCTTCAGGTGTTTTAAACTAGTCTCCATCTTCTTCGGGTGTTTTAAACTAGTCTCCATCTTCTTCAGGTGTTTTAAACTAGTCTCCTTCTTCAGGTGTTTTTAAACTAGTCTCCATCTTCTTCATGTGTTTTTAAACTAGTCTCCATCTTCTTCAGCTGTTTTAAACTAGTCTCCATCTTTTTCGGGTGTTTTAAACTAGTCTCCATCTTCTTCAGGTGTTTTAAACTAGTCAACATCTTCTTCAGGTGTTTTAAACTAGTCTCCATCTTCTTCAGGTGTTTTGGATTAAGAAACTCCACCTTACTTTCCATCTTGTTTTTTAATGTGATTGGTTTATTTGGTTTGTTAAATCTTCAGTGAAACAGTTTGTGCAGCCAAACTTTATTTAAATTGTGTGGCAGATTGTATTTGAGTTTAGCAGATGTGAAATATTTCCGTCTGACAGATAAATATAATAATCATGAATCACTGAATGACACAGTTGCTCCTGTTTCAGCCTAATTTGAAGGAGTTCTCTCCCTCTTTAAAGTCTTCCTGTCGGCCGTGTTTGATGTGAATCTAAAATTAGAGAATGTTTCGGAGCTCTTGTTGTCGTGAATCGCTGCCCTCTCACTACTACGACTCCCTGCAGGGCCTGAGCTCCAGCTGAGGGCGGTGCTCGATGGGGGATGGGCTGCTCTCAGCTACGGGTGAGATTTAAAGACCGCTGCCTGTTTTTTTTCTCCTCACAGCTCCCTTAAGATTGATGACATGAGGTCACGAGGAGGAGGAGGAGGCAAGGGAGGAGGGGGAGGTACTGGGTCAAGAACAGACCCAGAGGGAGAAACGGATTTGAAACCATGTTCAATGTGTTTATACTGAAAAAGGTGGAGGAGTATTGGTGCTGTCCGTCAGTCTGTCCATCATTTTGGTCTGGACTGAAAAATTGTGACGAAAGGTTAGACATGTTGCTCCCCTTATTTAGCACGTCTAACCTGAGGAGACACCTGGTCAAACACTGTAGCTAACGTTAGCACGTCTAACCTGAGGAGACACCTGGTCAAACACTGTAGCTAACGTTGGCACGTCTAACCTGAGGAAACACCAAGTCAAACACTGTAGCTAACGTTAGCACGTCTACCTGAGGAAACACCTGGTTAAACACTGTAGCTAACGTTAGCACGTCTACCTGAGGAAACACCAGGTCAAACACTGTAGCTAACGTTAGCACGTCTACCTGAGGAAACACCAGGTCAAACACTGTAGCTAACATTAGCACGTCTAACCTGAGGAGACACCTGGTCAAACACTGTAGCTAACGTTAGCACGTCTACCTGAGGAAACACCAGGTCAAACACTGTAGCTAACGTTAGCACGTCTACCTGAGGAAACACCTGGTCAAACACTGTAGCTAACGTTAGCACGTCTAACCTGAGGAGACACCAGGTCAAACACTGTAGCTAACGTTAGCACGTCACACCTGAGGAAACACCTGTTCAAACTTTAAATATATAAATATATGTAAAAGAGTGACAGACAGTAGAAGAAGAGATGTGTGGCGATTGAGCCTTTAGATCTGAACCAATTAAAAAATAGTCTTGGTGATTGTAAACTAAAGTTTTTACCACTCATTAACTCTATTTATTTATTTTTTCTTTTTAATCATGCCTGTCTCTCTCATCAGGCTCTGAATCAAGGGGCAAAAGCACAATTTCACATCTAAGCAGTAGAAGCCCTTTTTACACAGAGATGCCACAATATTGCCATAACAGAGACCCTTGTCTATGTCCCTTGTGTTTATTTACTCTCATCAGAACAGATGCACCATGAAGCCCCGCCCACACTAATCTCTACAAGTGCAGCCATTTCAGAAAAGCAGGGCAGCAGCTAAACAGCATGGTGGGAACACAAACAGGCAATCAAATGTAATTAATGGAAAAGGCTTCAGACTCCTGCATCTTGTGCTGAAGAGTCAGGACTATTTTCACCTTTACCTGCGTCTACGAAAGTGACAAACGGCACAAGAAAAATGAGCAGGCCCTCTGGAAAACAATGGAGTTGCAGGCGATGGGTTTCTTTGTGATCGGCCCCTTTAGATAGCATGCCAGCGTCACGCAAGCAAAAGAGGCGTGACGTGTATCACAGCAGCGTTAGCATTCAGTGGTTGCTATGCGTTAAGCAGCGCTGTGTAAACAACAACATGACAACAATCATTTATCCTCCCTTTCACATGGCGGTTGATCTCGTCATCGGCAGCTTGTACTGTCTTCACAAATTGTTGACAAATAAAAAAATAATCTCAATGCACAAGATGTAACGGGGTTGTTTCTACTACGTTACTTATTCATTGGTGTGTTTTGTGTGTAACATGAATGAAATCAGTGCAGCGTCTTCCATTCCCTTTTAGATTCAGGTGCCTTCAGTGACACTAGCAGCACTCTGCACTGCTTAAAGCCCTGTGAATCTGACCAGACGTTTTTCATGTATCCGCCAGGGATCATTTCAAAGGCGTTCCTCAGGGAACCGTGTCAGGTCCCTCCGGTTTCAGGAAGATTTCGTGGTGTTGAGAATGTGACGCTTCAGCTCTCTTCCTGCTGCAGCAACACATACCTGCAGCAGGAAGAGGTGAACTGTCACTGCAGCTTTACGACCAGGGGGGGGGGCAGAGGGGTCATAAAAGAGTGGGGGAGGGAGACAGAGGAAGAACAGTTTGTACTTTATCACTTTATTAGCTTTTAAAAGTTATTATTTAAAAGTGATTTTTTTTATTGTAAACAGTTGTTTAATACATTTATTACAATTGTTTCTTGTTTTTTTCTTACATATATTGTTTATTATTAACTTTGCAGATTTAAAATCAATATAATTGTTATTGAAATTTATGTTAGAAATGTATTGTTGACATTGATAAGTTGAGTTTGTGCTTCTTCCAAACCAAATGATGATTAGTTGTTAGAGATTTTTGGTGATTTTATAATATTATATATTATGTGAGGTCTGCTGAGCTTTGAGTCGTCTGCCAATGAATATAAAACTAATTTTATGGCCAGGCCTGTCATCATAACTCTCTATAACACACACACATTGGCAAACAGACAAAACACACACAGAGAAACACATTAGAGTCATTAGCAGAGAGCTGGTGATGCTGTGTTCAGAGCAGTCAGAGTAAAAAGCCTCCTTTATCAGCAACTTCATCGTTTTATTACAACCAGCTTGAGATTGTTGCAGTTAAAGAATCTTACTGGGTTTTCTGTGGGGTCAGTACTCGACATGTTGAGTTACACATCAGTCTTAAATCAACTCCATGTCAGAGATCCGTCACATTTACTGACTCTGAGGTCAGGAGGTCAAGACACCGAGAAGAAATCCTCTAATATGTCGACATTCATTTTCATACTTCATATTTTTTCTTAGCCGAAGCTTTAAATTTATATTATTGACCAAAATGACCAACATTGCTGAAATGATTTATCACATAACCTCAGTGTGATAGGTCAATATATCGGATAGTAGCGTTTGACAGACATATCGAGACAAAGATTAAAAAGTGCTTTCAAAGTGCTCTCCATACTGACAAGGACCAGTGGCGGATCTAGAATTTTTCTAAATCAGGGGCCACATTTTTTACAGAGGGGCCAACTATATGTCCAACATTCATGCACATTTCCTTATTCAGTAAGATGTAAACACAGAATATTTCACCAGTCATTCATTGTTTGCTGTTGGCTCCATAGCTTTTAGTAAAGACACACATAATTGAATATATTATACAAATTGTGCCTTTTTCAAGCACATTTTGTTCATTAAAAAAGTTTAGCAATTATTGAATTTTAAACTAGGATGCATAAATAAATATAAAACATAAGACACTTCTTTCCAATTATGTAATACATACAGTAATTAAAACAATTTTTTACATTAAAGAAAATACTTATAAACTATATTACAGCATACACAACAGTTCAAGTTGTAAACAAACAACAACAAAAAAGACAGACAAGTGACGGGACAGGGGCACTTCAGGGGCCAATCAGATTTCAGCTGGGGCCAGTGCCCCTCTGGCCCCGCCCCTGAATCCGCCCCTGATGAGGACTGTAAGGACACTCAGAGGATCATATCTCCACCAAGGCTGCAAAACTTTTCCTGAATCTGGACCTTGATCTGGATCAGTCACAGAGTCTAACCGTGTCTTGAACAGGTCTTTTGTGGTTGACTGACTTTGTCTCAGAATCTCCTCGGGTGTCCCAGAGCCTCTTCAACAGTTCCAGGGTTGGGTACAGGTTGTTATGTGGGTATAACCCATTAACCTTCGGTGCAGATCTGGATCAAGGGGCAGATCCAGGATTTCTTAATAACCCTCTGTAACAGATATTTTCCTTTAATCACACAAAAACTGCAGAAAACTTTGACGTGGAGACGTGGGACAGGAAGTCTAAACAGACAAGAGAGTCTCTTTGTCACCTCTCCTTTTATTATTAGACGCGTTTCACCGCTGAACGCAGCCCAAACTGAATCCATCCTCTATCATCCTCCTCGATTTGTAGCTCATTGAAACATGCTGAATAAGTCAATAACCAGTCAGTCAGTGTTCAGGCCGTCATGTTGATAACAAGCTGTTGGTTTTCACCTGATAAGCTGTGCAGGCATGTGTGTGTACCTGGACAGATAAAGCGTTATCTTGCTATTTGGGCCCAAAGCACACAGTGCAACAATAGAGTACAGGACACTTTATCAAAACACACAAACACACACTGCAGGGATGTGTCCAGATCCTTTCAAACCATCCAATCAGATGGCAGCATTCTCCCTGGTCATGGTATAGAATAACAGCAGTAAATGGCAGAGTGTTGGTCTGCATTGTGTTTGCTGGGCTGTAAAGTTTGGTGCCTTGCTGTGACAGATGGGGGGGTGGGGGGTGGGGGTTCTCTTTCATTGACAAACTGACGGCTCCCAGGGGCCCGGACTGCCCCCCCCACTCCTCCTCCACTCATTTGTTTCCTCTCTTGCCCTCCTCACTCCCTTGAGGACCAGAGGAATGACTCTCTTTCCCTGCTGCCATTTGTCCGGTGATGGGGGGCCCAGTCTGGGTGTGTGTGTGTGTGTGTGTGTGTGTGTGTGTGTGTGTGTGTGTGTGTGTGTGTGTGTGTGTGTGTGTGTGTGTGTGTGTGTGTGTGTGTGTGTGTGTGTGTGTGTGTGTGTGTGTGTGTGTGTGTGTGTGTGTGTGTGTGTCCTGTCTGGTGTCGCAGAGACGAAGGGGGCAGATGTTGTCTGGACAACAACAAAACACACTCTGAAGCTGGTTGTGTTATCTGGCGGTTCCTCTCCTGTAGTTGTGTTTGGATTGCGTCAGACTCCAGTTATTGGCTGTTGAACACAGTTGTGTTTTCATAGACTTGTTGATGTCTGGTGTTTTTGTCTACAGCAACATTTCTCAAATTGTGGTGCGATGAAGGGTCCTCCAGTGGACGTTAGGGGGTGTTCCTGTGGGCTCTGAAATGGTTGTGAGGGTTCTTGAAGTGTCCTAGACAGGGTTCAACGAGCACTTGAAGGGGTTCCAGGAAAACACCAGTGATTGCATTGTGTCTTCAACTGGGGTTTTGAAAGAAACCCAGGACTCCACCTCTCCACAGGGGGTTGTTGGTGGTATTCTATGGGGTTCTGAGACTACTTGAATGGCCATGTCCACGGGGCTTGATTGGTCTTAGACTGTACCTCAGCATCAATGAAGTTGTTCTAGGATTCTTGAAGTGGTTCTAGGTCTCTTTGGTTGGTTTCAGGCCTCAACATAGTTTCAACATAGTATCTAGTTTAGTTTAGGATTCTTGATTGGGTTCCAGGGCTCTTTTATTGGTCTCAGGATGTTTTTGGAAAGAACTTCATTTAGGGACTTCCAGGAGGTCCTGAGTCTACTTTGAGAATTAGTTTGTCACTGGATTGGTCTTAACATCTTCTAGGGTATCTCAGGGCTTCTTTTAGGGGTTCGAGGGGTTTTTAAGGTTGTCATGTTGGTATTTTAGGTTGTGGTAGTCCTTCACGGAGTTAAAAGAGCTCTTGATTTGTGCCACAGACAGGTTTCCTTGGTACTTAATGCCACAGAAAGATTCTATAAAGGTTGTTTTAGTGGTCTTTCACATTATAAACAATCTTTACGGGGTTCTGGTTCTCTGTTGTGTCATTACTGGGTTTATTAGGGGCCTCCGGTGGTCTTTCAGGTTGTTTGTAGAGGTTTGAGGTATTTAAAAAGTCCTCAGATGAGGTTCTTGAGGGAATTCCAGTGGTGGGTTTTCTACTCTTCCAAGGGGTCCACTCTTTATGAAGAATGATATAGTTCTAGGGTTTCTTCTGGGGTTCCTATATAAGGGTTTTGCAGTTGATTGGTGTTCTTGTGGTCTTTCAGGGGTTCTGTTGTTCTCAGGAGTTCTTTTCTTTAGTTGTTGAGCTTTTTACACCGGAGGAGAAATGTCGTTTGTTTGGTTCTTGTTGGAACAGACTTGAATTTTCTTTGTCTTTGTCATGTTCTCCCTGCTTACATGGAATCTGATGCCTGCTGACACAATGACAGAGCTGCAGCTGTTAGCAGCTCATTTACAAATACAGATGTCAGCAATAATTCAGATTCCTCTACAATGAGCATATGTGCAGAATGTGTTGACTGTTCCCATGGGAACAAGCTCACAGATGGTCGCTGGTTATGAGTAATCTGCAAAAAGCGTATGTAAAGAAGAATACACAGGATATCCATAAGGACACTTGGATCAGAGTGATGCAGGAGTAGATGGGAACAAGAGGAGGTTTGAATTGTGTCCAGAAATGAGTTTCTGTTGTGTAAATTCATGTTCCCTCATATTTAGCGACAAAGTGTTGTTTTGGTGTTGGGTCTCAGTGTTTTGAACATGGTCTGTGTTTTTGGGGATTCCTTGTTTGATCCCTTGGATCTCACACCATGGCTCTATGGACTCATCAGATCACATGGAAGTCTTGATGAATCCCTGATGAAGGGAGTTTGTTTTTCAACATGACCAATGCTGTGACAGCAAAGGCATCTTAATAGTTTAACAGAGAGTATTTATGATTTTCAGGTCTACATGGATCCCTATCCAAAGAGCTCCTCCAACAAACTGGATTTGAGTCCCGGAACTACTCCTATCCGTTAGTTAGGAGCATTAAAACTGAGGGAGGAGGCAGAAATAAGATTAGCAGTGAGCTGCAGTCTCACTTTGGCGACGAGGCCCACTATCCTGGAGGTCAACTCTATTGTCTGCAGCCCTGCCTGCTGTCAGGACCGACCACCCGGTGACTGATGGCTCTTACAGCTGGTGTGTTTGTACATAGAGAACCCGAGCAAGGAGATCTGGTTCACGACGAGCTCTGAGTACTCTATCTGAGTATTCTCTCTGAGTATTCTCTCTGAGTACTCTGAGTACTCTCTCTGAGTACTCTATCTGTGTACTCTATCTGAGTATTCTCTCTGAGTACTCTATCTGAGTATT
>CM075206.1:1429458-1451958 GCA_037577475.1 Chaunax sp. Z400
TTTTTAGTATCATTCTTGTGATACTGTTACCAGTACCTGGAGTTCAGTAAAGGTACCCAAAGAGTACCGTAATGTGGTACTTTTCTCTCTCTCTCTCAGCCATGGCAGCACTGGAAGCTTCACCTCCTGATAAAAACTGTGTACCGTCCCTTTAATTAGCCAGAGAGAGAGGAGTTTTTAGTGGAAGTGTTCTCGGCTCATTCGTCTCCTCCTGTACTTTCTGTAACCCGTCGCTCAACTTTTTAATTGAAAAAGAAGTTGGACTAAATGTCAAGTCACACACACACACAGACACACACACACACAGACACACACACAGACACACACACAGACACACATACAGACACACACACAGACACACACACAGACACACACACACACACACACAGACACACACACAGACACACACACACACACACACACACAGACACACACACAGACACACACACAGACACACACACAGACACACACACAGACACACACACACACACACACACAGACACACACACAGACACACACACAGACACACACGCAGAACACACACACACACAGACACACACACAGACACACACACAGACACACATACAGACACACACACAGACACACACACAGACACACACACAGACACACACACAGACACACACGCAGAACACACACACACACAGACACACACACAGACACACACACACACACACACACAGACACACACACAGACACACACACAGACACACACACAGACACACACACAGACACACACGCAGACACAGACACACACACACATGCAGAACACACACACAGACACACACACAGACACACACACACACACACACACACAGACACACACGCAGAACACACACACACAGACACAGACACACACACACACACACATGCAGAACACACACACACACACACACAGACACACACACACACACACACACACACACAGACACACACACACACACACACAGACACACACACACACACACACACACACACACACAGACACACACACACACACACACACACACACAGACACACACACACAGACACACACACACACACACACACACACAGACACACACACACACACACACAGACACACACACACACACACACACACAGACACAGATACACACACAGACACAGACACACACACACACACACACACACAGACACACACACACACACACACACAGATACACACACACACACAGACACAGACACACACACACACACACACACTGACAGCTGCCCGGCCCATTAGCTCACAAGTCTCCATGGTGACCAAAGTCGACCTCCAGAATACTGATGAGGGTTCAGACGAGGTACTGCTAGTAGTACTACAGAGTTACTGCAGTTAATCGTTGGTACTTGTGTTTTTTGATTTCCCATCATGCAGCAGGTTTGACTCAGATGATGCTGATTAAAGGGACATTCCACTGATTTTACACATGGAGGCCAGAGTACTGGTCATCTTCAGTCTGACATCACAGACCATCGCACACTGTCAGAAAACCTCGTTCATATATGTTCATCCTGTTCCTGTCAGTGGTACAGGCCAATCACAGGCCTCTGCTGCTGTCGCGGTGGCCAATCAGAACCTGTTTCCTGGTTTTGGATGGTTAGACTTGGTGGATCAGGCTGCAGGCCGTCTGTCGTCATCCTCTGGCTACGTGCTGGTGCAGAGCTGTGGAATGGTGAGCGTTCAGCACCACGGTGACCAGCGGCACCGTCCGGTCAGGTCGCCTCAGCATCTTTTAGTCGTGGTGCCTTTTTTATTGAGGTGGATTAGTTTAACAATGGAGGTGTCGTTTGGGATTAGTCGGATAAAAACATTGTGATTGTTTCTGTAAAAATGTGTTTTAAGACTCAGAAAGTCTGTCCAGCGTGAACAAACATCACATTTTGAGAATTATCACCAAACCTGTCGTACATTTAGATTCAAACCCAGTTTTAAACAGAAAAGGTTTGAACATATCGTCTTTGTCCTGTTTTCACATCCTGGAGACTTTTAAAAGTTTCATCTTTGACCTCTAAGGATTAACAACAACCTGTTCAGTCTGTTAAAGTAAAATACTGAGTGTAACAAACACTGAATATTATCTGGAACATCATCAACAGGATGTAGTATTAGTACTGTGACAGTATTAGTACTGTGACAGTATTAGTACTGTGACAGTATTAGTACTGTGACAGTATTAGTACTGACAGGATGTTTACTGCAGCTGTTAATGTACTGTGTGTGTCTGTGTGTGTGTCTGTGTGTGTGTGTGTGTGTGTGTGTGTGTGTGTGTGTGTGTAGATATAGTCCGGGGTGGGGGGGCGAATACTCCCACATTTCCGGTTGCCTAGCGACAGTTAAAGCACAGATTGGCTGTAACATCTGTCGCTGTGATCGCTGCCAGATTCAGTCTCTCTCTCTTTTACCTCCTCTAACTTTTCTTTTCTTTCGATCTCTAATGTTCTTTTTCTCTTCTTAAGTATTTTCCCTTCTTTCTTCTTCTTCTTCTCCCCCACATGAGAAATGTGATACTTTCTTTATTGCACCACATTTATCTGAGTTACTTTACATTGTAGTTTTATCACAAATTGTAAAATCTTATTTATTTAAGACTTAAATAGTCTCACTGATCTGTTTCTATATTTGTCCTAAAGGTCAGACAATTTTATAGAATTTTAAACCATAAATGTGTTTGATTTATGAAGAAACAACCTGATTGATTCCTTCACTAAAATAACGCCTCATTACCTCTAAGGTCCAGAACACATCAGAGTCTGATCTGGATCCTGGTCACATTCTGGATCTGCTGATCCTAAATGTTTAAATTTATAGAGCTCACAGAAAATTCACTACGGTGAGATAACAGGTAATAATAATGATCCAGACTGACCTGAGATCAGATTCAGTTTGGGGTCAAATTTATCTCCAACAGTTCCTGATCTAGATCCTGAAGAAAACCACCATCAGTGAAATCTAGTTTTTCTAACTATCAATAATAACTATCAGACTAATAATGATACCAATGTGATCCAGATTCTAGGGGCAGGTTTTCATGGTCCAGGATCACATGATGAGGGTCAGCCTATCAGGGGGCTGATGGTTTAGGTACATTCACTTTCATTCTTATGAAGGACGTCTAAGAAAGTAGCAGAAAGTCATTTTGAACCTTTTTGATGTGTGTGTGTGTGTGTCTGTGTGTCTGTCTGTGTGTGTGTGTCTGTCTGTCTGTCTGTGTGTGTGTGTGTGTGTGTCTGTCTGTCTGTCTGTGTGTGTGTGTGTGTGTGTGAGAGATGACCTCATCCTTGTCCGACCCCAGAGGTCAAAGGTCACATCTGGCTCCCATAACTTCCTGCGTCTGCGGCTCTTTGATGACGGATGATCTGTAGCTGCTCTGTGTGGGTCTGAAATCTTCATCTCTGGTTACCTGAACAGACCTCCACCTCCTCCTCTTCTTCTTCCTCTCCTCTCTGCCTCTGCAGCTCATCCCCCTCCTCTTCCTCTCTTTAAGGGAGACATGAAAAAGAAAGAAAAAAACAAGGGAGAGGATGGAGAGAGCAGGGAGGAGGGAAGGGAATGATCGCGGTGGATCCGGGGGCGGGGCTCAGGTCAGGGTGTGAGATGTGATCTGTGACGTGTTCATCATACCTGCTTCCTCTTTGTGCTGCAGGACTGAGCCACGGGGAGGTCGACACCACCGACTGCTTGTACTACAATGTCAACTATGAGATCGAGAAGACCAATCAGAGCGGAGTGGAGCGCTGCGAGGGCGAGAAGGACAAACGCTCGCACTGCTACGCTTCCTGGAGGAACAACTCGGGCTCCATCGAGCTGGTGAAGAAAGGCTGCTGGCTGGACGACTTCAACTGCTACGACCGGTACGAACATTCACAGAGCAGGTTTAGTTTGTACTACAGCCAGTGAACACAACACAGTCACAGCTCTCATTTTTACAGTGTAGCGTCACTCAGAGCGTCACTCAGGAGCCGAAGCTTGAACCCAGAACACGACCCGATGTGGGTCCTGTCGGGTTCAGGTCCGGAGCCGGAGGCTGACCAGCTCCTCCATCTCTAGTCCCTAGTCTCTAGTTGTCTCCATGACAACAGAAATATAAGAAATAGAGAGATTTCTTGAAACAAAAAATGATCTTTGCTTTAGGAAAGTGAGAAATCTCATCTAAAATAAAGTCATAATTAACTTTTCAATTTTATCATTTATAAAGTAAAATAAAGTCATAATTAACTTTTCAGTTCAATAATTTATAAAGTAAAATAAAGTCATAATTAACTTTTCAGTTCAATAATTTATAAAGTAAAATAAAGTCATAATTAACTTTTCAGTTTAAGTTTTCAGTGAAAGCAGGCGACAGGTTGGACACAGCGGATTCAAACCCACAACCTTCTCACTGTGAGATCATAGCATTAAACACATATGCTCTCACAAAACAACACACTTTGCTTAAAATAAAATTAAAGCTCTGGTGCTGCTGCTGGAAATGAGACAAAAAGAAATATAAGAATATAAGATGTATGAAAAAATGTTCTTTAATATCTTTTAATGATTATTGTTTAAAAAAGATCAGATCAGTTCTGGGATCAAACAAAACACACATCTCTGTTCTTCATATGTGGAGAGATGAGAGGAATAAAATGCCTCAAATAAAGACACAACTTTTAACATCTTAATAAGATTAAAGACAAAATATCTTAAACCTTCCGTTAAAACAAACATCAAACGTTTGATTTAAGATCATCAGTTTTTTTACAGTGTATTTTCAAACTTATGGCCGCAGTACGACACTAATGAGCTTCCTGTGACGAGGCTGTGGGACTCCAGCCGATACGCAGTGACAGGTACACATTTCCCATCATCCTCGCTGCCCTCCGTTTGATTGACAGGTGCTGTGACTGGCTGCTGTGTGAACACTCGGGGCTGTTTTGGCAGCGACGTCGTCGGCTGGTGATGCAACAGTGTGAAGGATGTGATCATTTATTAGCAAAGGTTTTCCTCTTCGTTTGAAGAGAAGCAGAGACTGGAATCAGTCGGAATCAGACGTTTCCAAAAGTCTTAGAGGGAACATTTTTCATCAGACTGTAATGACGTCATTGCTCTATGACATGATACGTAGTCACAGCTGCAATTTTATTCATCGTTCAGGCCTCTCAAAGAAGAAATGGACTCCCTCGTGATTATGCATCACTATGGTGATGTCACCATGATGTCACTCGGATCTGCCTCATTCTGAATCATCCGCCCTGCTGGTCCAGTGAAGCAGAATTCACAGCGACCGTGACGATGATGCGTGACGTTGAGTGAAGCTGCTTCCTACCCTGTTCTGTTGGTCTGTGTATTGTTTCCCACCACAGGAGGCGCCACTGAGCTTTTCTAGAAAAAGATATGTGTGAGGGCGGAGCTTCAAATATTTTAGGTGTAAATGGATCATTTTAAGTCTACCTGCTTCTTTCTGTATTCTTGCTTCTCTCTAAGTTACCATCGTTATCAGCTTTATGACAGCAGAGGCTAAGGCTAAATCTGCATTTTGTTAAGAGGGCACAGCGCCCCGTTACGTGGTTTAATAGAAAAACCCCATTACATGCCTGTCGGACTTAAATCGCTCAAAATTCAAAACCTGAAAGTGTTTTCCAGGATCTGTCGAAACCAAATCCTGCATCATGTAATTAACCAAATTCATACACAGATGTTTTTCTCCTCTGACTACATTCATATGAATCTCCATCTGTTTTCCCTTCAGACACATTTACATTCAGACATTTTAGCCTCACATCACGCTCCAGCCGGTAGAATCGGCTGCGTTTCGTGGATCGACGTGACGAGTGTTCTGCTCCACGGGATGCGAACCCTTCACTTCTCCTCGATAATCAGATGAAAGATCAGTTGAAGGCAAAGAAAGGAGAGAAGGAAGGAAAGGAAATGGTAAAACCTTGCTTTCATGATGAGACGCTGAAGACTGGCGCTCGCAGCTTTTCCCCCAACATGAGTGATATGCTGCCGATTCCACATTTTCCCAGAGGTGTCAGAAAAAACCTGATATTTGGGTCAAGTACAACTTCTGCTAGACTACCGCCATGATACTCAGTGTCCCCAGACGCCGTGTGATTGACAGGTCTGCGGTTCGACTCCCTGGGCTATTTAGACGACATGAAGAAGAGACAGAGTGGAGCGTCGCTCAACATACGAGATCTCTGCAGCTGTAGAGGGACGAAACTTTAGCATCACAGTACTAGTACTAGGAGTATTACTGCTGTACCACCACAGGTACTGCATAGTTGTGGCCATAATAGTGGTAGCAGTAGTATTAGTAGTACTAGTAGTAGTAGTAGTAGTAGTAGTTTTAGTATTATTATTATTAGTAGTAGTAGTAGTACTACTACTAATACTACTAGTGCTAGTAGTATAAAATGGATAAAGGTATTAAAACCATCCTGCAGTTCTGGTCCTGGAGGTCGGGGGGGGGGGGGGGGGGGGGCATTACTGTCTCATATACGAGTCTCTTAACTGGTATCCACTCAATACAAGAAGACACATTCATTGGTTTCAGTTAATATTCAAATGTATTCATTTCAGCGATGCCCACTATCTAAAACAGTTTCTAGTTTCATTTTCATCGGTTTATCATTTCAGACGTTCTGATCAATGTTTCTTTTCCACCCTTACAGTCAGGAAAACGATTGGTAAAAAATCATTCATGTTTAAGGCTCCTGCTGACTGGAATAATTTACCAGCAAACATTAGATCCATTATCATTTCACCTATTTAAATGCAATGTGTCTGTTCTGTGTTCTGTTTCTGAAAATAACTGTTTATGTTTCAGATTAACCTAATTTTTGCATACTTCATATAAAACACTACATTTATGTTCATGCCATGTTTTTCTTTTGCTGGGCGATCTTTGTCCTTTGTTCAGGCCTCTCTGTGTCCATCTAGTGGTTGTGATTATTATTGTAGTCATTTTAGTGATGTTTCTGTGTTTACTGTTGTAATTGTTGATTGTTTTTTGTTTCTTATGTGTTTTCATGTTTATTTGTTTTGTTATGTTAGGACCCCCTTGAAAACGAGATGATTCATCTGAAGGGGTTTATCCTTCTAAATAATAAAACTTCTCCAAGTAGTAATATTAGTAGTAGTCCTAGTAGCATTAGTAGTACTAGTAGTAGTACTAGTAGTACTAGTAGTAGTATTAGTACTAGTAGCAGTACTAGTCCGACAACCTTCTGGTCGCTCGTCTTCCTCACAGACAGATGAAGAGTTTGGTTCATATGAGGACAGATGCAGCTCCGGTATCCCAGAATGCTTTGCTCTGTAGTCACCAGGATTAGTATGCGCTCCCTTTGTTCTGTTTCTGGAAGGAGTGACAGAAGTAGAGGATGATGGGGAGGAGGAGAGGAGCAGTCAAAATAAAACCAAATTATCCTCAGACACTGAAGCTGGTTTGGATGTGAATGTGCAGGTGTAGAGGAGGTGGAGGAGGTGTAGAGGAGGTGGAGGAGGTGTAGAGGAGGTGGAGGGAGGTAGAGGGAGGTGTAGGATGTGTAGAGGAGGTGGAGGGAGGTGTGGAGGGAGGTGTAGAGGAGGTAGAGGAGGTGTGTATGAGGTGTAGAGAAGGTGGAGGGAGGGGTAGAGAAGGTGGAGGCAGGTGTAGTGGAGGTGTATATGAGGTGTGGAGACAGGTGTAGAGGGAGGTGTAGAGGAGGTATAGGAGGTGTAGAGGAAGTATAGGAGGTGTAGAGGAAGTATAGGAGGTGTAGAGGAAGTATAGGAGGTGTAGAGGAGGTATAGGAGGTGGAGGCAGGTGTAGTGGAGGTGGAGGAGGTGTATATGAGGTGTGGAGACAGGTGTAGAGGGAGGTATAGGATGTGTAGAGGAGGTGGAGGAGGTGTAGAGGAGGTGTAGAGGAGGTATAGGATGTGTAGAGGAGGTGGAGGAGGTGTAGAGGAGGTGTAGAGGAGGTATAGGATGTGTAGAGGAGGTGGAGGAGGTGTAGAGGAGGTATAGGAGGTGTAGAGGAGGTGTAGAGGAGGTATAGGAGGTGTAGAGGAGGTGGAGGAGGTATAGGAGGTGTAGAGGAGGTGGAGGAGGTGTAGAGGAGGTATAGGATGTGTAGAGGAGGTGGAGGAGGTGTAGAGGAGGTATAGGATGTGTAGAGGAGGTGGAGGAGGTGTAGAGGAGGTATAGGAGGTGTAGAGGAGGTGTAGAGGAGGTGTAGAGGAGGTATAGGAGGTGTAGAGGAGGTGGAGGAGGTATAGGAGGTGTAGAGGAGGTGGAGGAGGTGTAGAGGAGGTGGAGGAGGTGTATAGGAGGTGTAGAGGAGGTAGAGGAGGTGTAGAGGAGGTAGAGGAGGTGTAGAGGAGGTAGAGGAGGTGTAGAGGAGGTAGAGGAGGTGGAGGAGGTGTAGAGGAGGTATAGGAGGTGTAGAGGAGGTGGAGGAGGTGTATAGGAGGTGTAGAGGAGGTATAGGATGTGTAGAGGAGGTGGAGGAGGTGTAGAGGAGGTGGAGGAGGTGTATAGGAGGTGTAGAGGAGGTATAGGATGTGTAGAGGAAATGGAGGAGGTGTAGAGGAGGTATAGGAGGTGTAGAGGAGGTGGAGGAGGTGTAGAGGAGGTGGAGGAGGTGTATAGGAGGTGTAGAGGAGGTATAGGATGTGTAGAGGAGGTGGAGGAGGTGTAGAGGAGGTGTAGGAGGTGTAGAGGAGGTAGAGGAGGTAGAAGACACTGACAGACGTCTCTCCCTCTCTCAGACAGGACTGCGTCGCCACAGAGGAGAATCCTCAGGTCTTCTTCTGCTGCTGTGAAGGAGACTTTTGCAACGAGAGGTTCACACACCTCCCTGACGTCTCCGGACCGAGTGAGTCTGAAGTTCATCATCAGTGTGTTTAATGACAAATGAACATTTCTCTACATCTGATTTTCCTCTGATGTGTGTCAGTGATCAAAGCCCCGCCCCCCAGCATCGGCGTATTAAACGTCATGATTTACTGCCTGCTGCCCGTCACCATGCTGTCTGTCATTCTGCTCATCGCCGTCTGGATGTATCGACACCGGAAGCCTCCGTACGGACATGTGGACATCACTGAGGTACAAATACACACATGTACACACATTCCAACACACCAAACATCTGACTCCATCTGCAGCTGGAAGAACTGATGGGTTCAATTTATTCAGACTTTATTCTGCAGGAAGGAAAAACAGAGAAAGGAAGGAAAGTGAGGGAAGAAAGGAGGACGGCCGTGTCCTCATGTTTGATGCTCTAAGATTTTAAATTGTTTTCTGAGAAGAGTAATTAAAACTAAAAACATTATGTCACAGCTCCCCTTGGTGGTCAGGTGGTGGTACTGCAGCTCAGAGATGATGATGATGATAATAATAATAATAATAATAATAAAGATAATAATCAAATAACAGCAATGAAAAATACTGCTGATACTCTACATCTTAATTTGTAATATTAGTGATGAAATTAAACCTGGCTCTCCTCTTTGTGTCCTCCAGGATCCCGGTCCTCCTCCTGCCTCCCCCCTGCTGGGTCTGAAACCCCTGCAGCTGCTGGAGGTGAAGGCCAGGGGGCGCTTCGGCTCCGTCTGGAAGGCCCAGATAATGAACGAATACGTTGCCGTCAAGATCTTCCCCATCCAGGTTCAGACTTTTTCTCGCTGAATTCCCGTTGGTGTTGCTTTTATGTTGAGACACTGTTTCACCTCTTCCTCCCCCTCTTCCTCTTTCGAACAGAATAGAGAGTCGTGGCAGAACGAGAGGGACGTGTTCCTTACGCCTGGTATGAGGCATGAAAACATCCTGCGGTACATCGCTGCAGAGCAAAGAGGGAGTCACCTGGAGGCCGAACTGTGGCTCATCACTGAGTTCCACGAGAGGGTGAGGAAGAGGAGGGGGTGGAGGACACTTTCTATAGTTTTATAGCTGGAACTCATAGAATAATCTCCCCCGGACCAAAGAGTCCGGCTGAATTACTTTGAAATATTCTGTCTTCTCGCGTCGAGTTTCTCTTTCTGGGAAGAAAAGCAGGTTTTCAGGTGATTTCCATCTCTGCAGGGCTCTCTATCGGACTTCCTGAAGGGAAACATCATCAGCTGGTCCGAGATGTGTCACATAGCCGAGTCGATGGCGTGCGGCCTGGCTTACCTTCATGAAGACATCCCCCGACAGAAAGGGGAGGGACCCAAACCGGCCATCGCTCACAGGTCTGTCTGCAACACAAAACTCCTCCTGAACTGAACCTGCACAGTACTGCAAACGCTCTGATGAAGGCTTTGTGCCGAAACGCGTAAGCGTTTGTTCATTGTGATGTGAGCCAAATAAATAAGTGAAATGTGAGTATTTTGTCCTCCTCGACTTGAAGACTTGAGATATGCTACCTTTTCAATTTTTTGGAGTAAGCTCACAAAACTCCTCCGTTAGGTTGTTTAAATAACGTTCAAGGTCACATAACTTCACCTACTTTAACCTTGGATTCATATCCAGATTGAGGAGTCACACTGCTAGTTTTCCCCCCAAAGCATGATGGGAACTGTAGTTCCAAAGCAGGACAAAGTATACAGGAGAAACTAAATGATATAAGCTGTTATATAAGTTTTTTTTTGAGGGGCCAGACTTTGACTCTCTGTGTCTTTCAGGGATTTCAAGAGTAAGAACATCATGTTGCGTTCAGACCTCACAGCGGTGATCGGTGACTTTGGTCTTGCTGTTTGCTTCGAGCCGGGGAAATCACCTGGAGAGACGCATGGACAGGTGAGCTCTGAACAGATAGGTGGACAGATAGAAGGGTGTCAGTCACACATGGCTTTGTGTACATACTGTATATGTGTGTGTGTGCAGGTAGGGACCAGGCGGTACATGGCTCCGGAGGTTTTAGAAGGAGCCATCAGCTTCCAGCGAGACGCCTTCCTTCGAATTGACATGTATGCCGTGGGACTGGTGCTGTGGGAGCTGGTGTCCCGCTGCAAGGCTGTTGATGGTGAGATGGTTTTAAATCACATTGTGAAGTGAACCACTGATCCAGAATCTACATCCGTACCTGGATCTGGATAATAAACTCTGACTTGACCCAAGATTTACCATCACACAAAATTTCATCAAACTCCGTTGACAACTTTTTGAGATATCCTGTAGTCAAACACAAAGGATCACATGACCTCCAACTCTTCTGGGCGGAGGTAGTGGAATGGTGGACCCCAAGTTCGAATCAGGGAAATGTGTTTTGTGTGCGCTGCAGGTCCAGTGGATGAGTACATGCTGCCGTTTGAAGAGGAGGCCGGTCAGCATCCGTCACTGGAGGACCTGCAGGAAGTCGTCGTCCACAAGAAGATGCGACCGGCCTTCAAAGACCTCTGGCTCAAACACAGCGTGAGTGCTCACATACACTAAAGAGTTAAAGAATAAAGATTTCATTTGAACCTGGTCTTACTGACGTTCTTCTTCTGCTCCGTCTCCAGGGTCTGGCTCAGATCTGTGAGACGGTGGAGGAGTGCTGGGACCACGATGCCGAGGCTCGCCTGTCGGCCGGCTGCGTTGAGGAGAGGATCTCTCAGGTCCGCCGCTTCAACGCCACCATCGCCCCGCCTACCTCCGACCACCACTCCCTGATGGTCTCCACGCTCACACCTGTTCCCATGGTAACCAATGTGGACCTACCACCCAAAGAGTCCAGTATATGAAGAGAAAGTCAAAACACTTCTTTTAGCGGCGATTTTCCGGAAGTTTAATTTCCTGAATTCGCTGAAATTCACACATTATCTTTTCTCAGTGGAATTTTACAACCTAAAGCAGAAATACGACGTGAAAGCAGCTGCTATTTGATCTCTCTGGACTCTTCTTTTCTTTCTTTTCTCTTCGTCCTTTCGGACAAATATTACCAGCACATGTCCTTGTTTTTCTCAAGTTTTCCTCTCAGTCTAACACGGAAACGCATTCAGGTCCCGACTCAGTGAATGCTCTTCTATCTGCAGGTACCTCAGCGACCACTTTCATTACTTCACACATTTCGTTTCCTCATGCAGTTTTTCCTCTTCTTCAGATCTGGACTTTTCTACCGCGTCACCTAGCAACCATCAACCTACCGTTGGGATGTTTTTTTTACTGCTATGCTGCAAAACTCTCGTAGGAACGCGATGACTGTTACACAACAAATACCGACAGACAACTATTTGTTTTTCTACCTTTTCTTGGACTCTTTCTTTTCTGTTCCTCTCCTGTGACCACATACTACTATTCACACGTGACATACCTTCGGATCCAACGGGTTGTATCCAAAAATAGAGGAAACAGGAAGTGAGGTCAGAAGGTCAGAACGACTGGACAGTGTTAAACGTTAAGATTTCCTTTCTCTCTCTTTGTCTCTTTTCTTGTTTTCAACTGTTATAATTTAAAGACTGAGAGAAATCTGGATTGCTGTTCAGGAACCAGGAAGTAAACGTCTTGCATGCAGAGATTTGATTGGCTGACTGCGCTCAACCACAGCATTTTGGTTGGCTCAGAGATAAAAACTTCTCAGGTAACCAGATCTACAGGGGTCAGGGGAGGGGATTCGATGTGATGTGATGCCAACTGGGGTGGGGCCAAGAACAAGTGGGAGGAGCTTATCTGAGGGTGCTCAAAGCCTATTGGCTGTCCTAAATATGTAAATTTGCAAGGTGCCCAACACGGGGAAAACACGTTAAAAAGGTGCAAGACCTCATGATGCATAGTTTATGCATTCAGGTTGGAGTGTGTGTGAGCATGGATGTGTTTTTGTGTGCGTGAGATAAAATGTGAACAGTCACATGATGTGACGCATGAATTTTCTTTTTTAGTTTAGATGTTTTTACTGTCTGTACTGATTGTTTCATATTTTCATTCTGGTTGTCTTATCTGGAGGTAAGTGAAGGACCGCTTTGACCTTTGACCTCATCAGTTCTGTAACTGTCCAGCATCGCCCCCCTCTGGTTGACCTGTAGCACGGCAGAATCTGTTTAATCAGTTGATTGCACAAAACCTTTGGAGTAATAAGCTAAAAGTCATATTAAGCTAATTTGTTTTGACTCAGTCCTACATGAAACCTCCTGCTGCAAATACAGAAACTCTCTAGAGCACCAAATGTGGATTAATCCACCACTGAAAATAGTCCCAAACAAACACTCTATTTCCTGCTATTTGTTTCATTGAATACCACAATGAGTGAGGTGATTGATAAGTTCATAGTCTGAGGTAGAAGAACCCCAGTAGTTATGTTTCTACATTGTCTCCTCCTACATTTCAATCCTTAGTGTGGCGGTTAAGGAGACTCCTTTGTAGAAGTTGGCGTCTTGGACCTCCAGAAAATAGAAATCACCATCACTATAGAAATGACAACCACTGAGCTTCTTCTTCAACATGGGGATACCCTCCTCTAGTGTTTCCACCATGTTCTTGTGAACCTTCTTTGGAGCCCTTGAAACCGAGGTAGCGGATGATTGCATGACGGCCGACACAGCTAAAGTTGAAGGCAAGGCTATTGACAAATCAGTGGATCCACCATGCTGATGGAAATGTGGTTGACCCTGAAGTCACAAATTTATCAAACAAGCCTAAAAGTTGACATCATCAGTTAGGAACCAATGAGCTTTGAGTTGAGAGCCACAGACAGGAAGTGTTAACAGATGTTGGTTTGAGTCTGATGTGGGATTTATTGACAAAAGGAGAAAATCTCAGAACAGCCATCAGTGCAAAGGTCAGAGGTCATCAGTCGCCTCCTCACTTACCTCCTCTTTTATTCTCTTTTGTTTCTCCTTCAACCGGGACCAAACCGCGGCGTCCGTCCGTCCGTCGCCTCGTAAACTGGCCACAAAGAGTCCAGTTCATGAACTGGTAAAACACATACCGTCACTAACAACAACAACTAGAAACAAAAAGTCTTGTTTTTTTTGATTGTGTGTTTTTTGTTCCTTCTTTGATGCCATACATGTAACGGTGAATGTCTACGATGATGCTGCTGCTGCTGATGATGATGATGATGATGATGTTGATTCAAGCTCAAAGATGAATATATTTCTGTACATTGTTCATTCGACTTCCGGTGCATCGAACACATGCAACTCTTTGTACGAAGTCAGTGAAAGGAGAGGAGGCGTTCGAGGAGCGTAGGGCGATGAAAGAGAACGACGTCGACTAATAATAAACAAGCGAAGAATACATGAAAACAATACTGCTCATGAACCACAGATCACCTCAGTACACCAGAAATACCTCAGAAGACTTTTCTACATGTTAAAGTTCTGTTTCTATATTTTAGTAGTTGCTTTGACGACTTGTAGTCACATAATATTTTATTGTGAGCTTTTTATTCTGTGGATTTTACTCTATGATTAGAGAGGTTAATTTTTTTTTTTTACTTCAAATCTCCAAACTGATTGAAGAAGAATTGCTACCAGGTTAGAGTCAAACCTCCATGAATAGTTAATAAAGTTTTTTTTATTTTCGTCTGAACTGAACTGCCGATCATTAAAAAAAAAACCTGGACTGAGCTGGATGACTTCTATCACCTTGTCCTCGTCTTCTCACCTTTTGTCTCCTTATTTCTACTCTCACGTCCTTCCCTGAACTCTACCTCTCTTTTTCTCCTTTTTTCTTCCCTCCTTTCCTCTTCTTGCCTGCTTATCTCTGCCATCTTTCCATTCCTCTCAACGTCTTCCTCTCGTTCCATTTTCTGTTGTCTGACTCCTCGTCTCCTTTGGTCTTGATGTCCTTTACCTCTCATTATGTTTTCGTCTTCCATTCCTCTTTTACCTCCTCACTTTTTCTCCACTCGCATCTCATCTTCTGTCTTCCTCACATTTCATCTCACTCTTCTCCATCTCTCTCTCTGCAGCCCCTTTTACACAGCCTGTTGCACCTTTATTGCACCTCATCATTGAGGTACACCATGTTCCTCCTCTGAGCCGGCAGCAGAGGTAGTAACAGTGCAGAATAGACGGGACAGGAAGTAGGACAAGATGGAGGTGTGACGTTTTGACGACATAATGTGCGTGAGCTAGTTATATAGCGCCAAATCACAACTAAAGTTATCTCAAGGCACTTAAATGGGCAGGTCTGGACCGTAGTCTTTATTCTACAGAGACCCGACTTTTACCCAATGAGCAAGAACATGGTGACGGTGGTGTCGCCATAATTCAAGCAAGATACGACAAATGTCTGCAGACATGAAGAAGAAAAAAGCTACGTTAAAAAAATCTCCCCGTCATGTCGTGATGTATTTAATGACCTCACAGAAGCTGTTGTGTCATCTCAACCTCCTACCAACGTCATTTTCGTTGTCTCGTTTCGTTTGACTCTTCACTGCCCTCCTGTGGATCTATCAAAGCCAACCTAAAAGGACGTACAGTATGTAGTTTAAATGAGCTTTTATACGTCACGCCTCTTTTACTTACGTAGCGGTGGCATGTGATCTGACCTGCCGTTATGCCGCCGTCGGTTTGCTCAGCGTGAATAAACGTCAACAAAGAGGCGGGTCTGTGATGCATTGCTGTTCCACCATCTCTGTGTAAAAAGGGCTTTTGTTTTCTTGAAGTTTTCTGACGTTGTGCCTTCATTTGACTTCATCTCTGGAGCTTCCTCCATCGCTTCCCTTCTGTCCTTCCTGTGAATGTAGAAGCTGATTCTTCCTAAATATCGCACCTGAATATATGTGTGTCAAAATACATTTAGAATATCTAACTCAAACTTAAAGGAAATGACATCATTGATGATGGTTGAGTGACATCATGCTCAATTAAACTTGTGTTCGTCCGTGTTTGATTCTGGATGACACAAATCTGAGAGGACTGTGATTGAAACAATATTCCAAATGTATTTTGTACACATATCCAGGTGTGATCTCCATGTAACACATAACCTCAGACAAACAAATGACCTGACAGACTGACTCAGATCCAGGTGTTTCCAGGAACATATTACCTCATTAAAGCCACACGGCAGACATGGCATGTTACAGTAACGATGGTAGTCAGCGACGGTGGGAAGATTCGTTATCGTTCAGGTTTCAGGATGAGAAACGGGCTCATTTTCACACGAACGGAACAGAAACCAAAATCCTCAACAAATACTTCGTTCACATCAAGGTTGAACATTAATCGTAAACGTGTCACACTGGGGGAGGAAATATTTCTACATTCAGCATTTAGAGATCAGAGATACTGTTAGCATTGTTAGCATGCCACAGTGAAGCCAATGGCCCAAATGAAAAAAGGAGGAACCAATGTGTTGAATGCTAGGAATGCTAAAATAATTGTTAGCTAACCCAAGTGCCAATACAGCAGATATTTCCTCTTCATAATGTGACGCAGAAAATACACCTTTAGTTCATATCAACAAAACCCCTCGTTTTTCACCCCTACATGTAAACTGTTACTCAGAGTTAGCTCGTACTGTTAGCATTGAGTTAGCTAACATATCACACTTGTATATTGCTACCTTAGTAACTTTATGGTGACTTAACATACAGCTAGCTAAAAGAGTTCATTGTGGAGAGTGAAAAGAGACACGCCAACTCAACATGGCGGCGCTTCCGGGCTTCCACTTCCTAAAGGAGAAGATGTCGTCGTCTGAGTCCTCCTGCTCGACTCCACCGCCGTACGCTGGACGTTTTAGCCAACAGTGTTTGGTCATGTAAAACAAGAACGTAGAGTAGAAGACACGTTTTTTAGCATCAGGATGTGTTTCAAACACCCCCCAAAAGTCCTGAAAACATATTTTCATTTCACACCTGAAATTTGATTTCTGGCCACCTCATTATCCTTAAGTATGATTGGTTGTCTTTTCAGTTAGAGGCGGGACCTTAGTTCAAAATGAGTATTTTTCGATTTGCATTGTTTGCACTTGTATGTAGCCTAATTTCGGAGGTACGATTTCATTTTGAGTAATAAAGTAAAGAAGTTTTATATCACGTTTTTTGGACCACTCTGTTGTGTTGTGATTGGTTGGACTGCTTGAACTACAGACATGCATCAGTTTTACAGCATCTTTTTCATTTATAAATATTCAGACTCTAATTGAGAACATTTTTTCCTTTCTTCACCTTTTTAACTTGGGACTTGAATCTCGGATCTGAATCAACTCCACATCTAATAAAGTGGACACTGATCTAGTTAGACGAGATTTATGCTAATGAGATGAAAAAAAAACATCTTTCAAGACTTTTGGGATCCTTAGTTTTATATACTTGTGCTATTTTGATATTTGGTTTTTTAAATGTCATTTTAACATTTATACCTCTGATTCTTGTTGTGCAATAGTGATAAAAAATTTAAATATTCAAATGTTTTGGGGAGCTCGTCCTGTAGCGAGTAAGCTAGCTGCAGCATTTACAACCAATAGGACGAGGTTGGCCAACACTGATAGTGACTGTAGCATTTTGGCTAATAAATATGACACATGTGGCATTGACTAGATCACCAGCTGATTCCAACAGGATGTGACGGTGGAGTCGTTTAGCCTCGATGCTAAAGAGCGGGAGGACACAGCGAGTAGCATTTCCCAGGTTTCCGAATTCACAGCATTTCAAAATAAAAGTCACCATATAGAGGCTTCTTTTCACTTATTGAGCAAGTGATGCTTCCATTTTTGTGGCCATTCAAGTGCCTGTAAGGAGAAATCAAGAAGTGAGTGCTTGTTGATTTCCTCTGAACATCTAAAAGAGTCTTTGTTTTAGTAAACGTGGGCCTTAGTGGAAGACAGAAGACAGGCGGTTTAACATTCTGTGGAACATATCAACAGAAACCTGAGTGTCAGTAACACAACAGACCCCCTGACTGTGTGAAACTTCTTCCTCCTCAGCTTCCTCACACTTTTTGTACTGATTTTGACTCCAATCGATATACGACTCAAAACATGAGCTGGAAGTTATTTTAGTCGTTGATGAAGTCAAGAATAAAATTAAGAACTTATCTATGAATGTGTTAAATCCAATTTGACATCTGATTCAGGGCTCTCATTGGCCAGAGGAGCTGTAAGGGGTTTCCCAGGCATGTTGTCAAGGGTCGCCGTGGACAAATTGCTGCCGTTTCTCCCACCTGGGGTGTAAGGGGTGAGTGACACAGCATGGGTCACATGACTCCTTCCTCCCTTCTTATCCTGAACAAACAGGTTTGTAAAGATGGCCGCCTCCAGTTTCCATACTGTCCCCATCACTGAATAGCTTCTGTCCAGCCTGAATGAACAGGACGTTCACTCTGTTAAATGTTTTATGTTGGATTGGGACACATTTTCATCCACATGTTAAAAAACTGATGTTAAGACACAAACAATAAAAATGAATGATTGTATTGAACGAAGGGAAAAAAATGAGCAACTCAATATTTTCTAAAAACATAATTAACCACGTTTATAGTGCATATGGGGCATTTATATTGATAGTGATTAAACACACAATACTTTATTTATCATCAGTCATAAAACATTATAGGTGTGACTTATATTTATATTATCACGTTTAAAATATTAACTCAATAAGATCCTAAAACCAGATAATAAAAATAACAAAAAATGATTTTTCACGACTTAAATGACTCAAAAGACTCTTTAGCTCGTCTTGATGATGTCAAACTGGGAGGCGGCCATCTTTACAGTACCTCCAGAATGATGATGACGATTATTGTGATGATGAGGGTGTGAAATGTAAATCTTGTACTTTATGTTTCACTGTTGTAGCTCAACTGTAGAACACAGACAAACTTGTACTACTGATTTAACTAATATGCTATAAAAAAAAGAAAAATAACTGGTTTTCATTACTGTAAAATAACTAAACCGACCGTGTTTATGGACTGAAGACTTGTGGGAAAAGCTGTTTTTGATTTTAAAATATATAAATATATATGTACGAATAGAGCAGACAGAATACGTCCAGGCAGGAAGTAATAACATTCAAAAAAATAAACGCCTCCTTCCCCAGGTATCCTGTTCTAATGCTGTTCCAGTGGCTATGTTTTATTTTCTGGTTTTAATTTTGAGAAGCAATGATCAATGTAACATAGATGTTAAATTTCCAGTGCTGATGAAAATCCTCGTTAGGAATGAACTTTTTTTGTAACTGTGGTGGTTTGTAGAGAAAATCTGAAAAACTCCAGACGAGGAGCTCCTGCTATAGAAGGTGTGTGTGTGTTGTGTGTTTATTTCTTAAATCTAGTGTAAATCTCTGTTTCTATCTTCCTCTCTTAACCCAGAGCCAGGATCAGTATTGTATGAATGAATACTCTCACACACACACCTACACACACACACCTACACACACACACACACACACACACACACACACACACACACACACACACACACACACACACACACAACCACAACTTGTTTCTGAAAAATAAAATGAAATCACTGTAGAAAGAAGGGTTATTTCAGTTTTATCTTTTTGTATATGGAAATAAACAATAAATACTGTTAAATAATTTTACATACATTTCTGTTGTGTTTTTACTGAGTGATTCTGCCGACAAACAAACAAACCGACGCTGACAAAATCATAACCTCTGAAAATTGTGTGATTTTTTAAAAAGGTATCTGGTTACTGGTTAAAATCAGCTGAATCAGTTTGTACACAGCCAAGTACATCATTACCTCATCATCACAACCTCCTCTACTGTCGCCATTTTCATTGTTGTTGTTTTGACTCTTCACTGCCCTCTAGTGGATGTATTGATGGACACAGCATTAAGAAACAAACTGGTTTCTAATGCAGACTGTTAAAGAATAAAGTGATAATGTTGCCAGATCAACATAAATGAAATACAGACGAGTTTAGCTCCACTTTCACATAATAGAGATAATAAAAACAAACAAACAAAAGAACCAGAGTCATGTTAACGTCATGCTGCCTTCATGGTCTCCTCGCTGTAGGTCAGCTGATTGAACTCTGAATTTTCACACCTATTTAATATCACTTCTGTCCACTATGTGGCGTATAAATAGTGCAAAATGTAAAATAATGGACTGTTATAGAACAGCTGGTGGTGAATTATGGGATGCACTGAGAATTGAACTGGTGAACTGATGTACACAAACTACTTCCTGCTCCAGCCTCCTTCCTGTTGTTTCATGAAGTTACAACCTGCTCTACTACATTTCCCAGAATCCCCACATACACGCTGAATAAAAGTAAAGAGGTTCAGTCTCACAGTAATTTAATATTTTAGCCATCACTGGTCCAAACTGTGCGGTTTGAGCGCCCCCTACAGTCTCATTACAAACTCTCATGTCAACACAACTCCAATCTATAAATACATTAATTTAATAACAATAAAATCTTAGTTTGTACAGATTCATTTAAAATTTTACACCAAAATAATAACATGTTTTTTCTATAAAACAATTTAAATACAATCTTTACATATGCAGGAATATTACCATCATATATGAGAATCTCAGGTACAGCAGATAAATTGTGTTTTAGTGGTATCTGAAATAAAAACTATTAGAACAATGATTTAACGCTCTCAACAAATCAGACACTGTGGCTAAAATGAAAGGCACCATAACAGTGTGATGGATACGACCCTTCATGACATCACAGAAAGAGCACCGCAAATAAAAAGTGATTGTTCCTGTAAGATATAATGTTTTTACAACAGTGAATTTATCTCTGATCAAACCAGGCCTGGTTGACTTTGTGACACCTGCTGGTTAGAATATCTGCTGTTTTCACATAAATATAATCCTCAGATGCTACGCTACATTCCTGTAGCTACTTCACGCTAGAATGTATTAGCACTATTAGTACTGAATGCAGTGTGGTAGTGGGGAATTTCAACTTAAACATGTAACGTTAGCCTGTTAGAGAAGCTAACATCGCTGTAGCCTGTCAGAGGAGCTACCACTGGTGTTAGCCCGTCTGAGAAGCTAACACTGACGTTAGCATGCTGGAGAAAATAACATTGACGTAAATCTGGTGGAGTCTAAATTGATAAAGCTTGTTGGAGAGCTTAGCATTGACATTAGCCTGTTGGAAACACTAACATTGATGTTAGTCTGTCGGAGGAACTAACATTAATGTTAGCATGTCGCAGAAGCTAACACTGATGTTTGCCTGTAAATGAAGCTAACATTTAATGCTAGTATGTTAGAGAAGCTAACACTAATGTTTGCCTGGTGGAGACAGGCTAACATCAATATGATTTGTGGTGTTTGTAGTTTTTACCACTGCCTTTAAATCGCCTGCTCCAAGTTATCAGACTCTCCTTTTTCATTTGGCTTCAGCCTAAACCAGCAGTGCTGCTGTAAATGATCCACGATGTTCACGTCAACAGATACAGTCGGTGATGCTAAAGGCTAATTTAATCCTCCAATATCTTCAATTAGGAAGGACTGAGTCCTGAAGCAGTCTGAAAATAAAAACTACACATTTTAAGTTTAATAACTTGACATGAATAAAACTTAATATTTACATAATGTTAATAATAAAATATTAATTCCAATATGATTTTATCCAGTGTTCATGGACTAAAGCAGGATAAACAGGATAAACTGTCTGGAGGTGAATCTGCAACAGGATGAGAAAAAAGTTATTGGGAGGAAGATTCCAGAATTTCAATGAAAATTCATCTGAGGATTATATTTGAGTTGTTTTTTTTACAAGACTACATACATGACAAACCACAGCGTTTATGGGCGGAGCTTCTTTGTAATATTTATGTTCATAAAAGTCCCTCAGAACTAAAGAAAACATTCCTGTGAGAGACAATCATAAAAGATCTCTAATTGGCTCCAACACATGTCAATCACCCACCTGTCCCTCCCACCTCCAGAGCACCTGTCAATCTAAGCCCTTCAGTCACGCCTTCCTCACCAACCAGCAGCCAATAAAGAGTGTGCTCTCAAAGCCTCCTGGCCAACCACAAAGTAGCGTCCTGTCAGCACTTTGTGACTCCGCCCCTTCCTGTCCCTCCTCTTCTATGGTGAGCGACTTCACCCCATCGCGGCGATTAAGTTCAGAGATACGCCAGATGATGTCACGCCTCCTCCCCCTCCTCCCCTCCTTGGCCACATCCTCCTTCATTCTCTTCCCCACCTCCTCCATCACCACTTTCCTCTTCCTCTTCCTCTCCTTCACAGATCTCCTCCTTTTCTCCTTCCTCTAATCTGTCTATGTCTGTCACTGCTGTCTCCTCCTCACCCCATCTCTCAGTCTGGTCCTCCCCCTCAGTTGGTCTCTCCTCCTCTGTCTGTCTCTCAGCATCTGTCTGGTCCTCCCCCCCAGTCATTCTCTCCCCCTCCATTAGTCTCTCAGCATCTGTCTGGACCTCCCCCTTTTCCTCTCCCTCTGTCTCTGTGTCCCCCTCCTCAGTCTGTCTCTCCCCCTCCGTCTCTTCACTCTCTGTGTATCTCACATCTCCCTCTGTCTCCCCCTGCTGGTCAGTTTCAGCAGTGTCAGTGTCCCTGCAGCCTGTCTCTGTTACTTTTCCCGGCTCCTGGACCTGGTCCTGATCCTGGTTCTGGTCCAGATCTGGTTCAGGCTG
>CM075206.1:1454458-1466958 GCA_037577475.1 Chaunax sp. Z400
CACATATACACACACACACACACACATATACACACACATATACACACACACACACACACACACACACACACACACACACATACACACACACATATACACACACACACACACACACACACATATACACACACACACACACACACACACACACACATACACACACACACACACACACACACACACACACACACACACACACACACACACACACACACGTAAATGTTGCTGTAATCTGCCATCTGTCCACCAGGGAGCACCATCTATACTATATACTATACTATACTGTGATGGTTAAAGTACAGTTAATGTTTCATTATGGAACTGGGACACAGCAGGACCAACAAATGACCACTAACATATAAAAACACTGTAGGATAATTGACTTGTAAACTCTCCTCCCTGATTGCATGTTTTCTGTGGGTCAGATTTGAACTAGACACACAGTTGTTACCTCAACCAGTGGAGCTTTATGTGTAAATATATGTCAAAAGGTCTCCAACAGACTTAAATGGAATTTGGTGGGGGGGTGGGGCCAGATCCAGGTGCTGCTCCAGGATCTTTTTTGGCTCTGCTAACAACTGGCCACAGATAAATGGATGAAATGAGCTTCCTCTGTCGGGTGGCTGGGCCCAGGTGGGGTGAGTTGGTCCTCCCTCCCGTTGAGAGGAGCCAGCTGATTGGGACGCGTCCTGGACACCTGATTGGGACGCGTCCTGGACACCTGATTGGGACGCGTCCTGGACACCTGATTGGGACGCGTCCTGGACACCTGATTGGGACGCGTCCTGGACACCTGATTGGGACGCGTCCTGGACACCTGATTGGGACGCGTCCTGGACACCTGCAGCAGCGCCATCTCCAACAATTATCATCACAAATTTCCAGATAGGTGTTATGTGGATAAAATGACGACATAGTTGGAATCTAAATGTAACTTTCTCACCTAAAGCTAACTAGCTTAGCGTAAAGACAGGAAACAGGGGGAAGACAACTTGCTTAGCTTAGAATGAAAACAGGAAATGAGGCGATATGCCTAAAAACTCACAAAGAGCTGCAGGAACTTGAGGATCCTCTTGTGCGTCAGGATGTAGAGGGCGTTCCCACTGACGGGATCGATGACAGGAAGACGGTGGATCTTATTCTTGATCAACGAGTACACGGCTTCAAACACACTGAAGGAAAGAGAGAGACTTCGTTAGAGGAGTATTATCTTAATACTGCTGGGATCATGCGCTGCCTCTCCTTTTGTTTCTTCCCTCCTCTCGTCAGGATATTTTCAGCAGCTAATAAATGATTCAGTGATTCATGTGGAGACTAAATCCAGCTCCTCACACACCTACCTGGTATCAGGTGAGATGTGGACCAGAGGTTTGAAGGTCTCCTGCAGGTACAGTTCTGTCAACATGTCAAACACATGTTCATATCCTCCCTGCTGGTTGTATTTCAGACACATCAACTGTATTCACTGATGATGGATGTACAGAGAAGTCAGACTGTCATGTTTACCTCTCCATGTCTCGATTTTATGTTCCTCCAGCTCGTAGATCTGAACCTGACAGAGACAGACAGAGTCACACCTGAATACACTGAAACTATCGGCCTGTTGGAGGGACAAAAAGAGTTTTCACCTGAAGGGGTGTTTAATTAACAAAGCACCAGGTGTGATGGAGGTGTGAGAGATATATATATACAGTCTCTTTGAGTCAGACTGATTCCACTCATGTCTGAACACTAAATGTGAAGTTACAGCTGGGAGCTGGTTAGCTTAGCTTAGCATAAAGACTGGAAACAGCTAGCTTAGCATAAATACTGAGAACAGGGAAACAACTAGCGTGGTTATGTCTCTAAAGCTCACTGATAAAGACGTTGCTTTAATGTGTGTGTGTGTGTGTGTGTGTGTGTGTGTGTGTGTGTGTGTGTGTGTGTGTGTGTGTGTGTGTGTGTGCGTGTGTGCGCTTTACCATGGGGGATTTATAGTATCTGGTCAAGATGTTGATGAAGTCAGTGATCGTCAACATTCCTGAAAAACAGAGGGATTCATGATGTCTACACTGTGTGTGTGTTACTGCTAAATATAGACATGCTGTCTATGTCCTTGTGAATATTAGAGCAGCCTGAGGAGGAAACAAACACAGTCTTACCTACAAAGCTCTGCTTCTTGCTCTCCCACAGAGGAGCAGCTCTCACTCCATTAGCCACCAGAGCAAAGAAGGCTTTCTTCACCTGAAACACAGTCGTTTACAAGACAGGTGAGCAGAACACAAATGTTAACCAACCCATGGCTGGACGGTGTCGGTGTCTCACCTGCAGCGTGGTGTCAAACACCACCAGTTTGGAGCTGGTGGGGACGATGTCGTAACACTTATGACACTTCATGAAGCGCATGTAGATGTCTCTCTCTGACTCCTCTGATGCTGCACAGACATAGAAAAAAACATGCTAACATCATCATCATCATGCCCTCTTGTGGATGAACCACTGCCAGTGTAAAGGTATGAAGAGGGAGTTTAAACAACCCATAATATCACACAACCTCTCCATTCAGAGAAAAGAGCTGATGATGATGAGACAGAACCTTTGGGGAGAAAACATCTTTCAGGTAACATCAGTTCTCCATCGTAATCTGGAGTGACATCACTTCCTGTGTGTTCAGACCCCAAATCTGCCGAGTCATGGAGAGAAAGCGAGAGCGAACGGCGTCAGCTGGCTTCCCTCCTCCCCCGTCAAGATTATTATAAGAGTATTAACAACAACAATGTGTGTGTTTGTGTTTCTGATCAGTTGAGCTTGTCTCTAAGCTGTCTGTTGCCATGACAGCGGAACAACTGATGCCTGGTGTCACCTTGCAAAGCATTCTGGGAACTTGAGGGTGCATGTTTTTTTTTATCGAAGTGTAACATTTTGAATCTTTTTCACTATTTTTGTTTTGACCTCAATGATTCAGGGACAGAGAGAGGAAATGTCTTTCTACCCACAATCCCTTGCATTCTGGGTTTATTTCCTGTATCTGTGTATTCTCTTTTTAGATCATTAGAGTATTGAAGGTCAGAGTCTTTGTCTGTCTGTCCCACAGGTTCACCGTGCAGGATTAGAGACTGGACTCTGGGGGGCTGGATGGATGTTGCTGCTCACCCAAGACCCACAAACCCCTTCACTAAGAGCCTGTTCACACCTGATGTTAACATCCACCCTGGATGATCCAATCATGAGAGGACAGCTCTGAGTCTTTTAGTTGTAATGCATCCCCCACTGTGGGTCTTACCAGCATCATCGGGGTCCGGCTGCTCCAACATGCCGTCTGCAACCTCCACCTGCCAACAAGACACAGCACAAACACCATCAGTCAGACTTCAGAGTACAGGCTGTTCAAATCTATCCAGCTGGACGACAACAAACTGATATTAAATGTCTGATAATTCAATATTTTGGCAAGTTGTTTGGATTTTGAATGATATAGTCATCATTAAAATGATATTTGAGAAAGAAATTTGGAAAAAAAGTTCTTATAAATTCTTAAACTTTTAAACACTACTAATTTAGTTCTTATTTATTGGTTCTTGTTCCGCAGTAGAACTACGGTGGCCGTGGGGTGGATGTACGGCCAACCCCTCATTCCTGGTGCAACTTTTTATTGTATTGAATTGTAGGTGAGAAAATAGTATTGCGCATGCTCAGAGTGTCAAGTCAATCACAAAAATTTGATGAGTAGAGGGGCTTGACAGCCCGCAGCTCCACTGCAGCGTCATTTCATATCTCCAAACTGATTGGCTCATATTTCAGAGCCGATTGGATGATTGGCTGTCTGTCTGTGGTGTCTCGCGCGTGCAGGACGGACAATCCGAGTTGCTAGCTAGCTAGCAGCTGCTTATGAAGTGAATGATTTAAAAAAAAATCTCCAGCACAGGTTTGAAACCATTAATTAACCCAAAAAAAGCTGAAATTAAAGCTGGTAAAAACCAATCGCTGGTTTAACATCGAAGTGGCTAAAGGTTAGCATCGAAAAGACGGCACTCAGTGGGAGACGTCTGGACAAAGCTGTGAAACTGGGCTTATGGGAAGTTTAAATGTCGGCATACAGGCGCTCCATTGAGCAGCTTAACGACAGGTGCAGGACAACTTGAACTTTTCCAACCTGAAGCTGAAGAGGATAAAAACCAACAACACCACGGGGACAGCAGCTACTCAAAGCTTTATCCACGCGGTCTGTTGGAGGACTCATCACTAAAGTCACCGACAAGCAGGAACCGCCGAGTCGCCTTCCTGCTGAAGCGAGTCCTCAGCATCGGTGAGTAAAAGCATTGAATCATAAAGTGGTTTTATTTGCTGGATCTGTTGGTGTCAGAGTGGATCTGTATCCATAACAGGACGTCTGTGCTCTTCGATGTGGCCTCCAGCGGTGTTGAGCTCTCTGCTGTCCTGTGGGTTTATTTATTCTCAGCTGGTTTATATACATTATAAATTTAGGCTTGTGACAGTGGTAATGTCACAATCTCTCTCTGTGTGAAGCGTTTCGTGGAACCTCGCATCCCTTGTCAAGCTAAAAAAAAACACATCTGTGGCAGGAGTACTGTAGTATTTAAGTGTGTAGTATGGATACTGTTATGCAGCATATCAATTAAAGTGATTGGTGCCCCACCACTTCTATGCATATAGTAACGCCAGTAGAGATTAACACTGATGTTTATTCTGAACGCAACAGGAAAGAAATAATCCCACAATTTGATAGAATTAAAAACGCATTCAGCACAGAATAAAGTGGAAGATGAGTTAAATCTGACAGAGGAATTGTTCACGGTCGACAAACTGCTCCGGGGATAATTTGTGTAAGAAATAAATTATTAAATATCTGACAAGCCTTACTGGAGCACATGAGGGGAATTTGAGACAATAATCAATTTAAAGGAGCCTTACTTTAAAATGAAGTGTTTGTTGTCGCAGGCTAGGAGGTATTTTAGCTGTTTTTAAAACCCTGGTGTTTCGGATCATTTGGTAATCAGGTCTCCGTGTTATTCATTTATTTCAGTTCAGGGACTCTGACAGAAGCCGACCTTTAGATGGACATATTACCAAACACATCATGGAGTAAAAACGTCTCTAATATTAATATGATAACGTGAGAGCGATTTAAGCGCTTAAAACGTATTTTAAAGCCTTTCACGCCGCTGCTGCTGTAATGACTGATGAAATGTGTGACGTTAGCTACCGGTAACACCTACTTGGCAGTCGCCGTTCATTAAAATCTCCTTTTCCTCTCCGCTCTTTAATGATGTCAACCTCAGGATTTTAACCGGGATTCAGTTCACTCCTCACGGCTCCATCTTGTGCGTCTGACAGGCTGGGAGAACCGGCGCTGCCGGTAAGCGGTCGTTTTCTGTCGGTAATTATCGCGTCTGTCCGCCGTTCGCTGTCAGGTACCAAGAGGCGCAGCAGCTAGCAAGTAGCAAGTTAGCAAAGCTAACACGCTACACTTCCGTTTCAGGATTACACAATACAAGCATATCTGTTGTGATGACTACGAAGTTTTTCCAAAATGTGAGATTTGGACAAAAGTGGATCAGGATTTAGAACTTAAGCTGAAGTAAAAGTACTAGTATCACTCTTTTAAAGTACTCTGCTACAACTAGAAGTCCTGCATTGAAAATGGTGGTTCAGTAAAAGTATGTAATCACTGGCAGAAAAATGTACTTAAAGTATTAAAAGCAGTAAAATGTCCCCTGTGACTAGTACTATCATATATTATATCATTACATTATTATGATTATGTTGACATAACGGAAAAGGATGAAAAAATACTTCATTACATTCATTATGAAATAAATGTAGAAGTAGAAAGTGGCATGAAAAGAAAATCCAACAAAGTAAAAGTACCTCAAATTTGTCATTTTTACACACAGTTGTTTGTTTTTTACTAACTTCATCTAGGCCTTTCTAGATTTTCATAGGTACTCTTCTGCGATGGTATGGATTTCGTCTCTAAAATTCCCTGCGTGAAAGTCTTATTTTGAAAGCGCTGTTTCCGCTCCCGTTCGTCTTACCTGTCCTTCACTATGTCATCGACACAGCGCCGAGCGCGAGCGGAAACAGCCGAACGGAGCCGAGGTACACTTGACAGATGAGTGTCTTCTTTTTTTTAAGCTTTCAGCGGTAAATATTTAACTTTTTAAACATTTATCGGTCACTGGAGACAGAATGAAACTTTTCCCTTCGGCAGAGATAATTATTGTTTTTGTGAGCAGCAATTTGATGCATCAGCTGAAACTTAAAATCACTGCTGAGTCAACAAAGCATCAATAATTAACACTGAACAGATCAGGCAGACAGTTAATAGAGAAACTATACTTCCATGGACGGAAGTCTGCCTCCACGTGTGATAAAGTGCCCTCTAGTGTGACACACAACACTGAAACTATTTTATTGGTTCGGTGTTCACTGTATGCATTTGATTGGTGAGACAGTGATTTTTAAATATTCTGCTTTATTTGACCAAATTTCCCAGAGTGAATGATTTGCATCTTAAAGTGGGACAGGAGTGTAAAGCTGGTGACGTTGTAGATTAGTTTGTGACATGATGATAGTTAAAGAGACTTTGTTTTGTGACAGTTTCCATTGTGTAGGAAGACTCTTTGTTGTCTAATAAATAAACGCTGGTTACTGATCATTTTTCGTATTTCTCCCTCTCTGATCACATGACCATTAAAGGGAAAATAACTGTCTCTGTGACAGCTTTTGTTAATGTTCTCAACCTCCTGCTAACAAATACGGGCAACAAGCTGCCTACAAACATGGAGGACCGTTAATTGTTTACTCACTCACCCGCCTCCTGACAGGAAGAGGCAGAGCCACAGGAGGCGGCTGGAAGCAGGGGGAAGAGGAAGAGGATGATGGGGATGGGTTGGAGCATTGTCCTGTGTCTGGAGGTGAGGAGAAGGAGCGGAGCCTCCTCGTCTCCGGACGCCTCGGCTCCGTCAGGTAGGTCTCCAGACGGAAAACGCTCACCTCCTCCTGACGAGGGGGAGGAGGGGGAGCAAGAGGAGGGGAGGACAGGCTGTGGGCTGAGAGAAAGAAGGGAGGAGGAGAAGGGAAGGAGTGTAAATACATGAGTTTCAAATAAAAGTGAGGAAACATCGCCGTCTGCAGGAAACGCTGAGTCACTGCTTATCATTTCCATTTATTGTCTGTTGTACTTCTACTTCATTATACTTCAGAGAGAAGCAGTACTTTTTACTTTACCACCTACCTGATCAGGTATTAATTAGTAGTACTGTACTGTTAGTACTGAAACAGAGCTGATGATAGTAATGGAGTATCTTCACTAAGACATTAAGATTAGAGCAATAAATTGTCAAAAAAAAAGTTCAACCACTTTTAAATAGAAATGAAACACAGACTGTTTTAAACTGAGATTGGTCAACATACAGATGTAAGAGCAGAGATAATGGTCTATGTTTAGCAGTGATGCTGGATGTCAGAGCTCTGTGACAGCTGGTGGATGATAATAGAAATACTAATAATAACACACTAACAGATTATGACGAAAGGATTTAAGTATGTTTTAATGACTTAAAGGAAGAATTCACCCTAAATGAAAATGAAGTCATTATTTTCTCCCCCCTTGTTTCTTAGTTAATTGTTCGCAAAATATTTCTTTAACAGCAAGCAAACACTCATTTTTAAGTTGTCCTGGAATAATCCTCCAAGATAAAAGCGTTAATGTCCTCCCCCTGCTAAATGCTGCACTATGTTCAGCAGCTCTGTGTTTACTGCTGAGATGCTACAGCAGCTTCTCACAAGTTCATTTTCAGTCTTAGTGAGGAAACAAAGGAAACCTGACGGTTGTCTCTGTCCTGTCTGTGTGGAATAATCTCACACAGACACACACTGAGCCAGAAACACACAGCAATCAGCTGATAGGAAAGGACAGTGTGTGCTGAGGGGAACACAGAACGACAGCATGCACTTTAAAAGATGAGATGGGACAGACTCTCACACACATTAGAATCAGTACTTTGTGAGGACCGTCTCTGTTCGAGACGCGACCAGAAACGAGTCAGCATCAAAACCCTGCTTTTCTGTCTGATGCTCCTGCCTTGTTCTCCTTCATCTGGTGACGATTTTATGCCACTTTTTAGAAAAAATCATTTCAATTCATTACATTTAATTTCCTGTTTGTGTCGCCGCTCCATAGGCGAACCAGGGTAATCCTGAAGGGAAAGACTACACAGCCAGTTTAACCAGTCAGAGTGTTCCTTATTTTATTGTGAGAGACAAAGGATCCAGTTTGTTCAGTGGTTTCACACCAAACTAAATGTCACACTCAAAAAAAGACTAATTATGTCTAAAACATGTCATTTAAGTACTTTAATTACACTAATAATTCAATCTAATTTTATGACATAAGGTAAATATAAAGGGTCACATTTAATACAGAAGTCATGTTGAGTCAATGTGAATAAATTGATTTATCAAAGGAGGCAGAATAAATAAAAATGTCTTTGTATAATAAAACTTCAAACTTAGTGACTTAAATATTAAAAAAAGATGAAAACTAAGTCGTTTCTCTACAGGACCTTCATGTGTTTCTGTGGGGAAACTCTTATCCTGCAAACGTTCCCTTTCATTCTGAACATTAGTTAAAGTCTTTGTCGTGTTTGTTGTCATGGTGACCGTTTTCTCGTCCTGGAAGCTTCTTCAGAAAACTTCCAGTTTGAGGCTACAGGCTGAACTGTGAGATTACAGCCCAGTGAAATGACATGAAGCTAATCATACGGCAGCGAGCGGCACAAACAGTGATCACAGGTTCAGGTCTGGTGGGAAGAACAGTGCTGTGGTGGAATGACGCACACTGACTGTCTGACAGGATTATGTAGTGGCCTTTGTCTCTGTGGCTGCTGTCTCACTTTCAGCACACATTTCTATGAGGAGCTGAAAACAGATCCTGTTGTCAGGACAACAAAACCAAACAAAAGAGAAAGTTGGAGAACAAAATCACAAAGCAGCAACACTATAACCACTAAAGTTAGTTTAATTATTGAGTTGCATTAAGAGCCTAAGGAGATGGTCTCACATATGCAGATGCTGTCTAAAGCTCATTGGCTGTTGGTGCTGAATGTGGGCGATGCAGGATGTTTTGGTCTCGTGTTGTCTGCTTGTGGGGTCGACCACACACACTTCTTTGCTATTGGTTGAGACTCATCTGGTCAGATTTCACCTGAATTGTCTCCAAACAAAAAGCCAAGATGTTAATCTGCCAAAGAGCTCATGTCCTCATCAGTGTTAGTCTGTTGGTTTGTTTGTTTGTTAGCAGAATTACCAATAAAACGACGGGATAGATTTCCATGAAACCTGGCAGTAGGATAGGGGCATGATCCGGAAACAACCTGTAGATCTGGATAAAGGTGCAAAACTTTTAACAGCACAAGAGGGTGTTTTGTGTCATTTTCGTTAATTTCTCTGGGAATAATGCAGAGAATCACCAAATCAGGCGTATTTAGGGCTTTGATGTCTGAGTGTGGAGAATTTGGTGGAGATCCAATTAAAAAATCTGGACCAATCAGAGAGGGTTAGACACAAACAGGGCTAGAATAGAAACCTTGGAGATTAGGATTTAATCTGCAGGATGTTTTGCCGTAGTGGTTGGTTGTTGCATATCCATTGAACTTAAATCATGGGGCGACCTACAATATTACATGTTACATTGCTACAAATTAGATTTTAATCTGGTTTGATTGAATTAAAGGGGACTGTTATGGGTTCTACTGAGATCTAGCTTCTCTAATGTGATAACTAACAGAGCAACAAGACCAAATAGGACCAGATCTACTTATCAGACAGAGGCCTGCTTCATATAAAGGCCTGGGACCAGCAGGTTAGTAGTACTGTTAGTAGTACTACCAACAGAACAGTACCACTAACAGTACTTCAAGTGTTACTCTCTTTTCTTACTCTTGTCCGGAGGGCCGATGGGTTCTGACCTCCTCCTGCTCATCTGTCTGAACTCGTCTCCCTGCCTCCTGTCTGTCTCTCCGCCCCCCTCCTCGCTGCAGGACGTCCTCCTTCCTGTCCCTCTCTGCAGCAGGTCCCTCCTCTTCCTGTTGGACACAGGAAGTGGTTGGATGTACAGGATGCTGCTGGGCTCTGAGCGTCGGCGTGGCGTCTGTCCGTCAGCCTCCCTCTGTCTCCCGTCCGTCTGTCCTCCACTTCTGTCCTCCTCCATGATCCACGATACAGACTTCCTCCTGTCTTTCCCTCTTCTCGTTTCCATCCTCTTCCTCAACTCCTCCTCCACATTGGATTCAGAATTCCTGCGTTGTTCCTTCCTGCTGCTCTCGCTCCTCTTCTCCTCCTCCGACTTTTTGTCTTCCTCTGTCCGTCCACATGGTTCAGACTTCCTCCTCGGCATCTGTCTGCTCGTCTGTCTGTCTCTCCTGTCTGTCTGCCTCCCCTCCTCCTCCTCCTCATCTTCCTCCTCCTGTCCTCTGATTGGCTCGCTCCTCCTCCTGCCTGTCCATCTCTCCTTCTCCTTCCACTTCCTCAGCATCAGGCCACTCAGACGCTTCATCGCCGTGAAATCAGTTCAATAAAAAAATGAAAATAAATAAAAATAAAACAAAACAAACAATGATGCTAAGCAGAAAATATCACCAGCCTGCTTTTACAAATTTATAGGCAATAAAACAGACCCAGACAATCAGCTGTTAAAGCCATAAATGAGGCTAATGTTAGCTAATGTGTCTGCTAACAAAAGAAATGTCATTTAATGAGATATTACTTTAAAGCATCAGTATCTTTACACTACAGCCACAGCTGGTGCTGTTTGGTAAAAGTGACAAATTATTACAACTTTTAAAAAAAAGATTAAAAGTTGATTACAATAAAACAAACTAAACCAAAAGTAAGAAGAAATTAGACAAAATGAAACTTAAGTTAATTGAACTAAATGCTGCAATAAATGTCTCATGTAGAAAACTAAACACTAAACTGATGAGTAAATATATTCAGGGATGAAGTGAGAAATGAAGCTTAACTAAAGAACGTTTATGTAGCAAACTAAAAAATGTAATTAAATCATCAGATTTAAATCTGTGGATTAAACTACTTTAGACTGAATGAAAAGTTAAATGTGATATAATAATAATGATAATATTTAATTCAATATATGAAAACAAATCAAAGCATCGACAGCAGTAATCAATCAAATTAGTGATTAAACCATAAATTAACCAAAAGCTGAAGGAAACTTAAGATTCAAATATATTATTGAGCTTAAATCAATCAGAAATGAAAGTAAATGTAACTAAAATGTGTTTATGTCCATCTGTGAAGAGTCCAGTTAGACTAATTAAAACAGTAGTGAACCAATGGGGACGCAGTCCTCAAAGAAAACCTGTTCTGATTGGCTGCTGCAGAGTTTTAGATGATTCAGTTGTTTTCCTTCCTTAAAAAGTTTGAGATGCTCCAAACCTGAAAAGATTCCTGATCCGAGGGAAAGTAGACGACGGAATAGAACCCAGAATAAAAACTGATCCAGTTTAAAGTCCAGCCCTGGAGGAGGGGCCAACCTGTCCCGTCTGCAGATAGGTCCTCAGAGCAGACAGACAGGTGATCAGGATGGACAGACAGGTCTAAACAGTGAGTGTTAGTCCAGCAGCAGAACCCTCTGAGTGTTTCAGTCCCAGAGTGTCACTGATCAGTGTGTTGGCCACGCCTCCATATCCTGTCTACACTGTAAAAAATGTAGCACCTTCAGCTCCAGAGTTGACCAATCACAGTCAAGCACACGGTCGACTGTAACATGAACCCTTTATTTCTACTTGTTCCATTGTGACTCTACAATAGAACCATACTGGACTGTACAGTGATCAATAATCACTAACTGATCAATGACACATTGATCAATGAACAAACAGCAGGAAACAGAATATGATCAATAAAATGTAAAAAATATCAGCTACTAAACCTAAAATGACACGCCCAAATGAACATGGCTGAACCACTCTGATGACTCGTCATCATCATCATCATCATCATCATTATTATTATCAGTGTTACTGTAGCTGTTATTGTAAATACTACAAACTATAATCTTTCTATTATTGTTTTTGTGGTTGAACAATGTGTCCCTGTTCCTCCAGCTCTCTCTCTCTCTCTCTCTCTCTCTCTCTCTCTCTCTCTCTCTCTCTCTCTCTCTCTCTCTCTCTCTCATCCCAACCGGTCAGAGCAGAGGCTCCGCCCACCTTGAGTACAAACGAGATTTTTGTCTGCTTGAAATAAAACAAACTTGTATGTCAGTGTGAAAACCTGTGTTTGTGTTTAGAGGTAGACGGTATGGGGCTGTAGACACACTACAGTCGGACAGTTCTACAGTCTGAATGTTCTACAGTCTGAACGTTCTACAGTCTGAACGTTCTACAGTCTGAACCTTCTACAGTCGGACCGTTCTACAGTCTGAACGTTCTACAGTCTGAACGTCCTACAGTCTGAACGTCCTACAGTCTGAACGT
>CM075206.1:1471958-1476958 GCA_037577475.1 Chaunax sp. Z400
GAAAAAGAACGATGTGTATAAAAGCTTATCGTCACCTCTGTGGACCGGAGTGACCTGACGGCTCTGTCTCTCTCTCTCTCTCTCTCTCTCTCTCTGTCTCTCTCTCTCTGTCTCTCTCTCTCTGTCTCTCTCTCTCTCTCTCTGTCTCTCTCTCTCTCTCTCTGTCTCTCTCTCTCTGTCTCTCTCTCTCTCTCTCTCTCTGTCTCTCTCTCTCTGTCTCTCTCTCTCTCTCTCTCTCTGTCTCTCTCTCTCTCTCTCTCTGTCTCTCTCTCTCTCTCTCTCTCTCTCTCTCTGTCTCTCTCTCTTGTTACATTTTTATCCAAAGAGGCAATAAGTGACTTATGAGCAGACGGCACAGATAAAGTCCTGACAAACATGAGTATTTTCTTCAACAATTCTCTTAAATGATTAGAGAGACGATTTTTCAGTAAACATTTCCTGTATAAATACTGTAAAAACAAACAAACTAAAAGCTGTTTTTATAAAGATGACAGGACAGAAGAAACAATCAGTTTCTGAAAGAAATATTTTTAGACACCTCTAGTGTTGCCTCAGGATTTATCAGGAGGACGTCTGTTCTAATCCAAACCGTTTCACTGTGTGAACCTGGACCGTTTCACTCTAATATCTTCAATTAATCTATAGGTTAAATACCTGAAATTAAGGCTTCAGATTTGTCTTAAACTTTCAGGATGGGGACAAAACTTTAAATTAAACCTTAAATAAAGTCATAAGCTTAATAACAATTATTCACATCATGCTTCAAACATGCAGCAAATTATTAGATTAAACTTAGAGCTTTATGGACAAATCACAGAACAGAGTAAAAGACATAAAAACAGGTAAAGTGAAAAACAGAAAAAAGGATAAAATCATGTTTCAAGACATTGAAAAGACGATTAAATTCCAAACATAAAGACAGACTGTGAGAATCAGAACACATGACAGATTTCTGCACACTTAAAAAAAAGTTTACCTTCTGCTCTTCAGAGTCCAGAAATCAATAATCCAATAAATCAATAAATCAATAAATCAGTGCTGGATCACTCTCCTGTATGTCTGTCTCTCTCTTTCTGACACACTTCTGTCACCTTTCTCTCTCTTGTACCTCTCCCTCCCCCCCCCACCCCTCCCTCTCCCCCCCCACCCCTCCCTCTCTCCCCCGCCCCTCTCTCTCCTGATCTGCCTTTCTTCCTGTTCTGTCACTGTGAGCTGAGTTTTAGCTCATAAAACATAACAACACAGACGACACAACCTCCACCAGTGTTTACGTTTCCTGCCGTGTTCATTGGTCGGTTTGTTTGTCAGCAGGATGACACAGAAACTCCTGGAAGAATGTCCTGAAAAGCTAAAGAAAAAGAAATCCTGGATCCGCCTCTGTGTGGTGAGAACAGAACGTCTGTGATGGAGGTGATGTGATGAAAACTGATCATTTTAATCATGTAAATAACGTGACGAAGGGCTTTTCTACACGGACGTTACTGTAAACTCTCAATGTGATGGTTTCTATTAATCATGTTAACCAAATCTAAATCTCTAATATTAATTACATGTGATTTTATATTATGTCCATATATAGATAGATAATCAATCAGGCCAGCAAAGTAATCAGTTCACCTTAGACTCTACTATCTGTCTATCTATCCATCCATCCATCGTTTTCACCTGGTTAGCACACGAGCTAACAGCATTCTGTTCCTGCTCAGCTCAGTTTCTGACCCACTTTCTACAGTTACAGACCAGACCCTCACTGTGACCTTTTGACCTGCAGTGAGGTCATCATGAAGCAAACTGTCATCACAAAAATGTCTCCCTGAGTGTGTCTGAGATCAGCTTTCCATGACCCACATAATCATGTATGAACTTGAACATGTGTGATCCACAGCTTTAGGTCTTTCCTCAGAGACCAGGACAAACATCTTCTGTTTAACTGCTGGTGACATGAGAACAGGTGTGAACTCAGAGTCAGTCTGTTAATCTGGATTATATCACCAGAGGTTTGTGATCCAATAACAAGGTTTCTAGCAGAACTGATGCTAAAGCTCTTTCCTCCATGATGACGTTCACACTGTTTATTTCAGTGCTTAGCTTCTTCATTTTGTTTGGTTTGAAGGAGCTAATTTAATTTTTACTTTATATATGTATATTTATTGTCATGTGACTAATTTAAAAATATTCTAGAATGATTTAATGGTTTCAAATAATCTGGTGAAAATTCCAAAAGACGATAACTGAATAAATGTCCTGTAGTGTTTGCCGTAGCTACTGAGGTTCTACATCAACCTACTGCATCGTCTATATGTGACCTTCAGGGATCAGACTATTTGTTGGGCGACAGACAGATGAAAACAGATTACAGTAGATTTAAAGTTGAAACCCAAACACAGCTGTTTGATCTAATCTTCTGTGACTCAAACACAGGCGAGGCTGATCTCAGGTCAGATGGAGGGTCGATGGCAGCAGCTGAAGGTGATGAGTAGAGGTGAATCATTAGCAGCTCAGGCGCCTGTTTTGTTGTTTTAATGCTAGACTGATGCTGCCTTCACTGTCTGCACACACGTTTCATATCCGTTTTTATGCAGATGACATTCTGCATTTTCAAAATAGCATCCTAACATAGTTCAAACTCAGTCAGCATCATCATCATCATCATCATCATCGTGAACTATATAAAACTGGTCCTCACCAGCAGCATAGAGAGCGATGAGGAAACGGGAGTCGATGAGGAAACAGAAGTCGATTAGGAAACAACAGGGGAGTCGATGAGTCTGTCCTGATCTCTGGGACATGGTCTGTCCTGATCTCTGGGACGTGGTCTGTCCTGAGTCTGTCCTGATCTCTGGGACGTGGTCTGTCCTGGTCCTGAGAAGAACACTCCTCTTTAGGGGACAATAGAGTCTTAAGGGGGTCGTAAATCAAACCAGGATTAATGATTCATGACAGCTGAGGATGGAACGTGTCATAAAGAGTGTTATCGCTCTGACCTGAGAGACACTTTGCTGTGAGGTTTATAATCAGCTGATAACAGCGACTGAGAGGAAACTGGTTCAGTTTTACTGCAGCTTCATTCAGGAAGTCACAGAGAAGTAGTTCCACCAGAAACAACCTCCATAAAAGCTCTGTTTCTTGTTTATGGTACTTTTTGTGTAGCACTACTTCCTGGTCAGTATCGGTACTATGTTGGCCGATGTCTGCTGAGTTTGTAACATCTGGACGATGATATGGAGCCTCAGTGAAGGTCCTTCTTTGACTATCAGGAAGGCTCTCAGCAGAAAGGTCGACATGCTTAAAAGAACGTTTGTCTCCATGTCTCTTCAACACAGTTAGGCACCGACTCCGTCTGAACTTCCTTAGCAACATGCTATTTAGGATCAGTACACGGTTTTATCAGTTCTGTCAGATCAGAACTGAAAAAGTGGGTCTGTGCATCCATATCGTAAACACTGTGACCTGTCAGTAAATGAGCAGCTGATCCCACAGCTGTGATCTGTGGATGTTTGTCAGAAGAAAGTCATGTTTCCACTTTCACCAGTAAAACAAACGTCTTCTATCACAGAGACTGACTAGATTATAAATCCTCACAGTCACCTGGACGGACTGACTCATCACCACCAGCTGCTGACGTCACGCCTGAGTTCACCAGAGAACCTTCAGACCAGTTCTTCCCATGACTCTGTTTGTTCTCTCTCACGAGGTGTTTGGTGACAATCAGATGGAGCGACGCTGACTCAGTGTTTTACATCTCCACTCAGACTTTTCTCACACAGCAGGTGCACCTCCTCCTCACTGACAGCTCAGGTCATGACATCACTTCCTGTCCTCCCTCTGCCTCACAACCCTCTGTAGCTTAATGTTTTATAGGCACCTGAACTAACCACAGACTCTGGACTGTCCTGTTTTACTACAGACAGTGAACTAACCACAGACTCTGGACTGTCCTGTTTTACTACAGACAGTGAACTAACCACAGACTCTGGACTGTCCTGTTTTACTACAGACAGTGAACTAACCACAGACTCTGGACTGTCCTGTTTTACTACGGACAGTGAACTAACCACAGACTAGTGGTTTCATCAGTTTTCCACCATCCTCTTGTGTTTTCTTGGTTCTACTGAGCTTGAAAAAACCCAGATTATCTGAAAAACTGCTTCCTCTTAGAGCTGAAAACAGTAAAGCACATGTCACAGACAGACAGACAGACAGGTAGACAGACAGGTAGACAGACACTTACAGGCATGTGGAGTCTCAGTGGTCTCCTCCTCTTCTTCTTGGAGCTCCTCTCCTCCTCTTCCTCCTCCTCTTCTCTCCTCATCTCCACTCAGAAAATCCTCTGAGCTGAATGATCAGATTATCTGAGCATCCAGAGGAAACTTCACTGCCTCTGTATACTAATACCTCATACTGTAGTACTAATACCTCATACTGTAGTACTGATACCTCATACTGTAGTACTGATACCTCATACTGTAGTACTGATACCTCATACTGTAGTACTAATACCTCATACTGTAGTACTGATACCTCATACTGTAGTACTAATACCTCATACTGTAGTACTAATACCTCATACTGTAGTACTGATACCTCATACTGTAGTACTGATACCTCATACTGTAGTACTAATACCTCATACTGTAGTACTGATACCTCATACTGTAGTACTGATACCTCATACTGTAGTACTAATACCTCATACTGTAGTACTAATACCTCATACTGTAGTACTGATACCTCATACTGTAGTACTAATACCTCATACTGTAGTACTAATACCTCATACTGTAGTACTGATAGTAACCTGTTTTATCCTGAAATATGAAGAATATTCCTGCAGTATTCTTCTGTGGTACTTAATGGTACTTTAGTGTATATTTAATATCAGTTGTGTACTGTAGTATTACTTTAGTATCTGAGTTTTGATACTTAGTTGAGTGTATACCTCACGTTCTAACTTCCTAACATAAACACAGCACAGCTGATGTAAAGTCGGTTCGGAGGTC